>VWZG01008098.1:0-13200 GCA_013396735.1 Grallaria varia
GATTTGATCCAGAAAACACAACTGGAAGATGTAAACAATACTTGCTCTTTTATTCATAAAACAAGAAGATATGGTAAAAGTACTGAAAGACATTTAAATTTGAAAAAAGGAGATAATTGTTTGGCTTTGGTGATTTTCTAACTCGAGTCAGCATTGAGCCTAGGATAAGATTAGGACAAAATAGTGGAAACTTGTGTAGAAAATAAGATCATTCATACTCTAGAAGGAGCTTCTTTGTTTTAGGGACTGAGATAACTTCATTTTGGAGCTAGTAAGAATTTGCTCTAAATATCATGTTCTTCATATTTTTTATCTGTGGGTTTTCTTTTATTTTTACCATGAATGCATACTAGATAATGAATGTCAGATTAAGAGGACCTCTATTTTAATCCTCTGTATAATGAATGATCATAATGCCTATGATTCTTTTTTTTTTTTTTTTCTGTGCAGCTGAAATAAGGAAATTTTACTGATGGTTTTATTAGAAGTCAGACAGAATTTCAAATAAGCATATAGAAAATTTAGAACTACATTCTAGAGGCAGGGACATCCTATATTCAGGTATCCCCTAAGTATTATAACATTGTTCTGTGTTTTAATACTATTTTAAATCAAATTTGATTCAGTAGGTACAACACAAACCCCCTCAATGTTATTTCTCAAAAGAATACGGGAAAATACTTCAATCAACAATACAACAAAGTTATTCTTATGAAAAATCTTTTTTTCTCCTTAAATGAAGTGACTGTGGAAAATGTTTCAGCTTCTAGTACATGATCATGAGTTTTATCATTTCACTAAGTTGCAGATGCAGACATTACCATTCACCTCTACTGAATGTTTCCTTCAAAATAAACTCGCAGAAGAAGGATTATTGAAAGAGCGGGTGGAGCACTTCACCTATGTAAGGCATTCATCACTATTCAGGGACTATGCAGACAATGAATACGAAAACTTAGACTCCAAAATCCAGTCCTCCCAACCATTTTAAGGTTAAGGGTTTAAGGGGGATAGTTTTTTTAAAAAGAAGGTAATGGCAACAGCTATCATATTTTGCATGATGTGATCAGGATAGTTGCATAGAAAGTGAGGAAAAATTCTAGCAAGATCTCAAGCTTTGGGAGCTTTGGTCTACATCCTGGGAGCATGCCTTTTCACCAGAATTCCACTTGTACAGAATGTGTCATCCTGCAATAGAAAACAAACAAGATAAGCTTCAAGACTGGGTTCAATAGGCTTGCTTTTGTCTGTTATTGTCTTGTTGCTTTAAGTTTTGTTTTAACTTTGTACATTAACAGTAATAACCTAATTACCAGGAGGCCATTACCTTAACTGTTTTAATTTTGGATAGTCTTGCATTGTTCTGGACCAGAACATCTACTGTTAAAAATTTTGATACAGGTAGGAAAAACAAGTAATCATACAGTATGCAGTGAAGTTTCTATGACCCTAAAATGGTGATGCTGCATTGAGGAGGACAAAGGATCTAAGGTATTATCTCGAAGGATGGTTCTGGAGTCTTCAATAACAATTAGGTAACTCAACAGTGTTCAGCTACTCTTGGTAATGGGAACTTCAGAGCTAGACAAAAATTATTTTAGGAGTAATGGAAAAGAGAAAGAAGAAACAGAAAATATGCAACAGAGTAAATTCAGATGTAACACAGAGTTATAGACCAATATAGGAAGAAAAAGGGGAAAAATATGTTATCGAACATGCTTTTGATCAATATGCCCAATACACACCCAAGCTGAGGAAAAAGAAGTTGTCTACATCAACATCTTGGGCCTCAACATGGAAAGGAAGAGCCACCTAATTTTAACCTCTTGGTCCTTCTAATGAAGGATTTGGAACACTGTCTCACTGCCCCAACCCTGACTAAAACTGCTGAGTTTAAGATCCAAAGGAGCATCGAGCGGAAAATGTAACAGAGAGACAGATACCAATAAACTCTTGCCTGCATAGCAACTTTTAATTACAATATTGTTAATTATATTTGATTTGTATTAATTAGATTATGTATACTGTGAGTCTGCCAGTATCATTTTAAATGGGCTAATAATAGTTTAAGTACACTAATGAAAAACTCTTGGCTTCACATAGAAGACATTCTCCTTTTTGCTCATAAGAAGATTATTAATATGACAACAGGGTTGAAAAAGGGGACACAACTGAGGGAGAATTTATTGAGTATTTAGTATTAGGATCCTGTTTGGATAAAGAACAAGAAAAATATTGGGAAGAGGGACCACCTTGCCTTCAGAGATAACTTATACCTCCAAATCTATTTGGCTTCAATGAGCCATCATTGGATTTGGTTGCCTCTAATTCTCTGCCTTTGATATCTTCACAGTAATATCTCTGAGAAGCAGTCATACCTTGGATATTTTTGCTATGCTTCATGCTTTAGAAAGGTTTGGAGAGAAGGATTATCAGGTGTGATGCTCCAGCAGGAGTTTTAGTATTTCTCTTGTTGAACTCTGTGCAACTACAAATGCATTTTCAGTCTCCGTTGTTATTCATCTATGATTATGTTGGCAGTATGGACTAAAAAGAAGAGGGGCTAAAAGCAGCAGCAGTGCAAACAGTAATTGGAAACATCTGATTCATGTCCTAAAGAATGTCACATAATAACTGAGGGAAAATAACTCAACTAAAGGCCAGTAAAAGTGCCAGTATTTCTAGACATTTGTAGGTATCCAATATATTTTTACATAAAAGTTTACTGTTGCATTAAACTCCAGCAGTGAATGAATTTAGCTACTTTATATCACAGTAACAGCATTTATCTGAAAACCGATGACTGTATTCTAGAATAGAAACTTGCTTGGCAGAGATTTTTCTTTTTATGGGTTACATTACAGTGAATATTACCAAATCCAGACATCCTTATCTTTTTATGGAAACAGTCTCTTTTCTGCCAGATGCCCCAGCATATCAGCAAAAACTGTTCCAGTGGTGGTTGCTACTTCTCTTGCAGCATTTTCTGGGCTAGTTAAAACAAACAAACAAACAAAACTGACCAACAAAAGCCAACCAACCAGCCAACCAACCAAATGAAAAAACTCACCAAAAAAATACCCCAGTTGCAATGAAACACTTTGTGTCATAATTTCATCTGGTTTAAATGTGTGTTGTTAGTTACACAAAGAATAAAAAAGCTGCCAGTACTCCAGCTATGACTCCATTACAATATCTACAAAATAAATGATGTTGCCTTATTACCTGAACAAAAAATACACTTGAGCTTTTTACTATATTAATTCAGAAGCTGCCACAATATGTATCATGATGACAGATTTTCTGATTCTAACCTCCAATAAGAATCTATCTACTGATTGTGATGGCAGGAAATCTCAATTTATGAGCTGAAAACACTGTTCTGTAATTTATGAACTATACAGATGCTAAGAAGAAAGAATTGCAATTGCACAAGAATGAATTCTTATAAGAATCACTGCTGTAACACTATAGTAACTATAAAGCACTTCAAGATTTTTTGAAAGAAAAGGTGCAGGTAGGGATTAAACTCTTAATTAAATTAACCATTAGCACAGAATGCAAGGACCTTAATAAAAATGGGAATAAATTTACAACTCAGAGGGAGCCAGTGGTAGTGCTCTCCAAGCCACTTTCCATCATTTACCAATAGTCCTGGCTCACTGGGGAGGTCCCAGTTGACTGGAGCTCAGCAAATGCCACTCCCATTTACTCAGGAAGGATCAGAAAGGTCCAGGGAGGATCCAGGGAACTACAGGCCTGTCAACTTGACCTTGATGCCAGAAAACGTCATGGAGCAAATCATCTAGAGTGCCATCATGGGCAGGTGCATGATAAGAAGGGGATCAGGCCTAGCCAGCATGGGCTTTTGAAAGGCAGGTCCTGCTTGACCAAATTGATCTCCTGGTATGACCAGGTGACCTACTTAGTGAATGTGTGAAAGGCTGTAGATACTGTCTGTCTGGACATTACTAAAGACTTTGACATTGTCCCCCATAGCATTCTCCTGAATCAACTGGCTGCTCAGGGCTTGGACAGGTACATTGTTTAGTAGCTTAAACTGACTGGATGACCAGGCCCAGAGAGTGGTGCTGAATGGAGTTACATCAGCTGGTGGCCAGCCACCAGTGGTATTCCTCAGGGCTCAGTACTAGAGCTAGTCCTGTTCAGTATTTTTATTGATTACATGGATGTGGGGATGGAGTGTGTCCTCAGTAAGTTTGCAGATAACACTAAGCTGAGTGGGAATATAGATCTACTGGAGGGTAGGAAGAATCCACGGAGGTAACTAGACAGGCTGGATCAATGGTCCAAGGACAAGCATTTGAGGTTCATCAGGCCAAGCTCTGAGTTCTGCCTTTGGATCACAACAAACTCATACGGCACTACAGACTGGGGGCAGAGTGGCTGGAAAACAGCCCAGCAGAAAAGGACTTAGGGATGCTGGTCCACAGTGTCTGAACAGGAGCCACCTGTGCGCCCAGGTGGCCCAGAAAGCCAATGGTATCCTGGTTTGTATCAGGAATAGGGTGGCCAGTAAGACTAGGACAGTTGCACCAGGGAATGTTTAGACTGGATATTATGAAATATTTCTTCCCTGAGAAAGTTGCCAAATATTGGAACTGGCTGTCCACCTGGATTCACAATCCTTGGAGGTATTTAAATTACATGTAGATGTGGAACCTAGGAACAATATTGAGTTAATGGTTGGACACAATAATCTAAAAGGTCTTTTCCAACATAAGCAATTCTATGATTCGATGAACTGCAGGTCCTGCAGTTTGCCTCAATAGTATAAAAAGATAAAAAATCATGAAGCATGAAAATTATGCTGAAATATCGACAGTTGACTTTAATGAATATAAATGATGGCCACTAAATGTTGTTTTGTGTTGAAGATAAAATGCATATTTCATAATGAGGAAACTGGCATCCAACAGTGATTTAAGCTGCCAGTCCTAAATTTCTAATGAAAAGTAGAATAAACATTCAGTTCACTTCTGCTGACAAACTTTAAGTCCCTTTTTAAGGTCTGATCTATTTTATAGCTCCTAACACTAGAAGTATCTAATATCACACTTATATAAATCTTTCTCACATCTGGTTAACATAGATTAGCTGAGATTTTGCTCTGACTGCCTAAAAGTGACTTAAACATATATATGCTTAAAAGTCTACATCTGAACAAAAAAGAAGTTTGTATACATATCTTCCATTTGATAGTCTTTAGTTATTTTTAATTAGTACGCTGTTTTTTCAAGCCATTATTTTTTTCCCTTCTGTATGTCTGCTAGCAGTAGCATATCTAATTAAATTACTCATTCTTTGTGTGTATTTCAAAGCATTCCTCAATGTATCAGCAGGAGAGGGTGGATTTCCTCTTCACCACAAGAAAAATCCCAAATCTCTTTTAACATTTTCTAGAAGATCCACTTCATACCATATGCCTTATTTTAACACAAGTAATTTAATTATCTCTCCTGTCTTATCTAAGTACATATCAAGAAAAATATTTTGAATTTTTTTGTGCAGCTTTAGTAGACACTACATTGTGGTGGTGCCTGAGATCACAAAAATACTTGCTGTGGTTTGTTGCTAAAAGAATGTTTCTACCACTTTTCTGTCTAATGCAAGCCTCTACTCCATTATATGATGTCTAGGATTCATATAAAATGTCTATTAATAATGTCCAATGTCCTCTGGCTGACCCACTCCTCTGCTTGAACTCAGTGTTCTTCCACAGACACTATGAAGTGTATGCTTTTTAATCAACAGAAAAGTAATTGGAAGATGGGAGAACAGAAGGTTTTGACACAGAGGTGCAAATGGAGAAATGTTCTCTTCCATGTGCACTTTACTAAGAACAATTAGTCTTTCAAGTATACAAAAAATAGAACCAATTGAAAATTTCCACAATACTTAAGTCAGTGGAAAATTGGAGTTTTGTACAATAAGGCTCCTTTAAAATTTAAAATACCTGATTTCCACAGAACTTGTAAAAAATAATTTAAAACCACCTCAAACTCAAAAACACAGAACACTGTTGTCTTTGTTTTAGATTTTAATGAAAAAAATTGCACTCTCGTTAACAAAGAAAAATTCAGAGCAATGAAAAAGAGAAAATCTTACTAACTGTAATAAATACATGTATGTATCCTTAAAATTTTTTTACCATAACATTTCAAAACCATAAAGCTCTTGCACAATCCTTCATTGAATGGAATTTAATATAAGATTGTATATGTGTATTACTAATGACTAATTTTATATTTTCTAATTATGATCATGAGTTCAAAATGTGACATGAACTTTTAGGGCCAGGAAGATATCCAGTTGTAAGACCTGATATTTGCATAAAGTAGAATTTTTTATGCAATTGTTGTTAGATGTTGTGAGGGGCCTGCTGAAGAAAGGGGAAAATTAGAAATGGCTGAATGGGAGAAGTTTTTTAATGAAATCTATAATTTACAAGACGATCTAGATACCAAATATTACCAGAATTAACCCCAAACCTAGAAATAAACCTGTTTGTGGGTTCGTTGTTGTTTTGGGGTTTTTTTGGGGGTTTTTTGTTAATACAACACTTATAACCTTTCTTTTTGTCTTGAGATGAGGAAGAAATCAGGGAAGGAAGTGATAAAGACTAGCCTTATGTTACAAATAATTATCACTATGACCATTTTCTTCACTGTTGTCATCAAACACTTCTGAGTAAAAAAAATGTTTTGATTATTTTTATATCTTATTTTTTAAATTTTTATTTTTCTGGTGGAACATTAATGCTGCAAACAGAAAGGGGCAACATTACTTTGGAGCAGTCACCTTTTTAATCTAAACATATCATTACAATGTTTTCTGACCACGGAGATTATTTCCTGTAGAGAATACATGTGGCAATGCTGGGATTGGAAGACATTATTCGACATTATTTTTGTGTGTCTGATTTTTGATTGTAGAATTAAATAGAGTGTGAAGATGACTGCTGTGCAGTAGAAAGATTTGATAGTCAGTGCATATTGTGTAGCAGCGCTGTTTCTCAAAGTTTCATATAACTTCACTTCAGAGTAAAATTAGCATGTAAAAAGAAGTCTTGTACTTCCATTAGCATTATTTGTCTCAGTAATGTATCCTGAAAAGTACATAAACCATCTAAATGCTTCAGTTTAAATACTTTCATAGCTTCTTCTGAATTTTCCTGACCTGCTGTTTTCATTACCTTTGCCAGTGGCTTAGTATGTGGTAGTATATAACAGATTGTTGAATTCTGATGATCCTTCTCCTTATTTAAATGTTGACACTATTTTATTTATAAAGAGACACATGCTACTCTAAATCATGAAGAGTAAATTTTTTGCCTTTTTTTCAACCACAAATCTAAGAGATCTTACTCTACTTTTGATTTCATTATTGAAGAAATAAGATGTACAGGACCAAATTTTTTTGCATGGCTACTGGTACAACACAGAAATAGTGAATGGAGAGACACTGATCATACAAAAGTTCACCATAACCATGGATTTTAGATTTTATTTCTTTTCTAAAATTCAAGATTTTTCACATCAACTACACTACCTATTTAAAATGGAAAGAGAGAGATAACCAAGTGGGCAAAGATAAAAAGTCA
The DNA here is from genome assembly GCA_013396735.1 of Grallaria varia. NCBI lineage: Eukaryota > Metazoa > Chordata > Aves > Passeriformes > Formicariidae > Grallaria > Grallaria varia. Next base: position 7,625 of record VWZG01008098.1, read on the forward strand.
ATAAGAATTTGACAGAAACAGTTTAAGTGTCAAGATAGAATTTTTGCATGTATTATAGCTGGATTTTTCTGCGTGAAAGAAAGTGCTGGACCAGAGGAGGGAAGAATTAAATAAGTGTAATTTTTATTTACTGGCATTTGATCAATTGAAATTAACAGGAGTATAGTGAATTTTCAAGTGCCTCTAATAATGTATTTAGTTTTCTCTTGACCTGGTGATATTCGTTTTATAGAGTCACTTAAGTTAGAGGCAGAATTGTCAAGAAATAGAGCCACAGAGGAAAGTATGGGTATTGACCTACAGTTGCCAACAAGTACTTGATTGACTTAGCCCTCTTCATTGCTCCTACTAGACAGCTTTCTCTGGCTTGTGAAATAAGAATGCTTGAAGACTAAAATTTAAAGGCATGCAGCCTGAAGGAAGCAATTTTTATTTTACTTTTAGTTTTCGAGAATGAGAAGACAATATATTTTCTTATGCAGGGCTGCAGGAAGTTGTTTTTACTCCATCCCACTCCTATGCAAGAAACTTTTTCATATTGGCTGCTTTGTGAAGTATGCTTATAATAAATTAGGTGATAGAACAAACACATTAGAGATGGATAAAGAGGTTCTTGGGGTATGAGTCTCAATGAACTTTCTCAATACCAGAAAATGGTATATTCTGGGAAATAATTTAGCTTTTCTTTGCAATGATATTTGAATGACTTCAGTGTTAGGTAGTAACTGAATGGACTCACTCTTTGAGTCCCATTGTATAGCTTAATTAGATATGCACACAAAAGGGGAAAAAGAGCTTACGTCATTGTTCCTATTGTTGGAGAGAAATGTTACTGGAAACAAACAAATATATAAAGTAATTAGAAATCCTTTTCCTCTTTTTGAGTGGATACTCGAGGCAGCTGCTATCCAGAAAAAAAACAACAAACCAAACCAAACAAACAACACAACCCCCCCCAAAAACATCAAAAACTTAAGCATGAAAAAAACACAACAGAAAAGGAAGAAGGAAAATGAAGTGGCTAAGCAGCAGCAATGGAGCCAGAGGTTTAATGTGAGACAAAGTTAAGATTTAAGATATGCACAAGATGGAAATTCAAAAGGGCTCCTTGACATACAGCTCACAGACATAAGTTCTGGAACAGCATCCAATAACAGCAATGAGCAAAACTAGTGACCAGAAGAGTCTCATTTTATATTCTCATGAGAGCTGTATTTTTATACCATTTAAGCTCTTCCTATAATGTGAAGGCACAGTGACAGAGAGCTAGATCTGAAGGCATAGGAGAACTCTTCCAGTCTCATGAAACTACCAAGTGTATGTGCTACCTTTAATATAAGTACTACAATATAAAGAGCTATGTATAAGATGAATGTTAGAATTATTGTGTCATTTCAACATCATTTCAACAAAGAGTTTATCAATGCAAATATGGTCATTCTTAGATTAACATAAATTCATTTAATACTTTTTTTCTTTAAGAATCTGTTATGGTTTCAAAATCTTTCATGAATTATTTTTGTTGTTGTTGTTGTTTTGGTTTGGCTTCCTTGTTGTTTGTGGTTTTTTGTTTTTTTTGTCCTTTGCCAACAGAGCCGTTTGGGAGCTGGAGAGCCAAAACAAGGTGCGTAGTTGAAGCCCAGCTCTCTCACTACCTGCTCCCAGAGCCAACTGTCTAAAACCTAAATAAAGGGATAGATAATAGCTCTGCATTCCAACGTGATGGCTGGGGAGAGGATCGAGGGAAAAGTCTTTCCTTTTTCGGGGGGGGGAAGAGCTCACTTTTTCCCGGGCTAAGGGGGTGAGGGGAAAAAGGAGTGCTCATTTTTTGCCATTACGCATTCGTTCTCCATCTGCTTGGGTGCCCAGCCGCCACTTGCTGCGTTGGTGGGCACTGGGAGGATGGTCCTAGCTCTCCCCCCGACTACACACACCCTGTGCAGTTCTTCTGAGAGCAAAATCACCATTGACTGGATTCCCTACGGACGCATCGAAGGATCGGCGCCGTCTGCAGAGGAGTTGCTAACCATCCCCGCCCCCAACGTTTTGGGCAAAGGACGGTGAGAGGGACCTTGCAGTACCCAAGGGAAAGGTTTCAGCCCGTCCCTGTGGCCACCATGTCCACCTGAGCTCCAGGTTCGCCACCTCCCTCCCCGTGTCTTTGCCCCGCCGGAGCCCGGGGGTCGCTGCATCCCCCGCCCCCGAGGGGCGGCGTCGCCTCCCGCTGCCTGTGAATACAACTGCGCCCGAGGGGCAGAGAGAGCACGTGAGCTCTTTGAACGTTTTGGTTACGGTGTTGCTGTTCCGTTCTGGTTTTGGTCATACAGATATACATATTTGTAGTAAAGAACTGCTATCCTCTTGTCTACGTTTTCTGATTAAAGTCTCTTAATTTCAAAGGTTGCAGTGGTTTGAGGAGAGAGAGAGAGAGAGATCCCCCTTCCCAGTCCAGAAGAATTCCTCACTTTCCTTTACGTACATCTTGGTTTCTTTTTTAAAACTAAAACAGAATCTTAAAATCATTAAGTCCAGAAAAGACCTCCAAAATTCAACCTTTGATTGAATACCACCTTCTCAGTTAAACCATAGGACTAGGTGCCATGTCCCGTCACTCCTCGCATACGCCCAGGGAGGATGACTTCACCACTTCTCCAGGCAGTCTGTTCCAATGATTCTCAACCCTTTCAGTGAAGAAATTCTTCCTGATATCTAACTTGAACCTCCCCTGGTGCAGTTTCAGGGAATTTCCTTTTGTCCTGTCTCTAGTTGCCTGGGAGAAGAGCCTGACCCTCACCTTGCTATAGCCTTCTTTGAGGCAGCTGTAGAGTGTGACAAGGTCTCCACTGAGCCTTCCCCAGGCTAAATAATTCCAGCTTCCTCAGCTCCTCATAGGACTGTTCACCAGCTCCAGACCCTTCACCGGCTGTCTTGCCCTCTTCTGGACTCGGTCCAACATCTCAATGTCTTTCCTGAAGTGGAGGGCCCAAAACAGAGCACAGGGCTTGAGATGCAGTGTCACCAGTGTCAAGCACAGGGGGACAATCACTGTCCTAGTCCTGTGGGTCACAATCTTTCTGATACAAATCAGGATGCCACTGGCCTTCTTGGATACCTGGGCACACTGCCAGCTCATGTTCAGCCTCTGAGGAGCATCACCCCCAGATCCTTTTCTACTGGGCTGCTTTCCAGCCACTCTGCCCCCAGCCTGTAGTGCTGCATAGGGTGCCTGCCCTCCAAGGGCAGGATTCAACACTTGGCGTTATAGAACCTCATACCCTTGTCCTTCAACCATCGATCCAGCCTGCTCAGATCCCCCTGTAGAGCCTTCCTGCCCTCCAGCAGTTCCACACTGCCACCCAGCTTAGTGTTATCTGCAAACTTACTGAGGATGCACTCCAACCCCTTATCAAGGTCATCAGTAAAGATATTGAACAGACCGGCCACAGTACTGAGCCCTGAGGAACACCACTGGTGACTGGAATTTTAATTTGTTTGCAGTGAAATCATGGCTGATTAGGTATCTATACACCTGAGATTAAAAAAAAAAAATAAAAATTATGTTATATTAGAGAGGCTAAACTTTATCTAACGTGACCTAGACACTTAGTTTGATAGGTGTTTTGAACTTCATTCTCTAGTGTAGAGAATAATGTTTTATCTAATTTATCAAGAATGCAGCTGGAAAACTGCAACAAAATACTTGTCCATGTGAATCTTTTACAGAAATAAGAAGGTCTAACCCATTAAATTTTCTTTTAATTATTTTCCTTTACATTAAACCAAACATTTTGTAACTATCTGCTAAGGGAAAGGAATTTATTTTAATTTGAAACATTTCTTTTTTCCAGCCTCTGAAGCCCATGTTAAACTTGTACATATTTTGTGCAGAACTTACCTTTTTTCTCTAATTCTGACTCTTACTCAGCAGTGTTTTGATAATTTTCACTGACTGTTAGTTACAATTTTTATTTGGGTTGTACAAAAGACATTTTCATTGATTTGGGTTTTCATTGATGTCCATGTTTTTGGATTTCATCAGAGCGCAGTATTCTTTATTATTACTGGATAGATGCCTATGTGATCCTCAAGATTTCTATGTTGCCTTTTGCAATTCCCTTAGAGCATATTACCTGATACTAGTCTCATTTCATATAATCCTTGTTATGGGACATTCTTTCATCATGAAGATTATTTTATCCAATCATAACAGAAATGTGGCTCACATTTAAGGGACAAAATTGAAGACCTGAGTGAAAAAATGGGTAACTGGGTAAGCTTAGAAGTCATGGTTTCTTGAAAGTCAAACACTGCTCAACCAGACAACTCTATCCTCCCTTCTCAAAGAAAACCATCAGAGTCTCATCTTTTGTTAATCAAGCTTATTGAGAACAAAACTCTTATCTGGAGACACAGAAGCAAAAGATATACCTTCAAGCCAAGAGGATTAATTATATGGGCCTCTGTGGAGGAAAGGAGTGGAATGCGTTAGAAATAACTATAATTTGAAAGGATAAAATCCAAAAGGGGAGAAGATGGAAAATTTTACACCTAAACAATTTCTAATATAAAGATACTTTTTCAACAATATAAATAAATAAATAGAATATTGGAAAATGTATGCCTTTGTCTTTTTAACAAAAAAACCCATACTCTTGAGAATGAAGTTTTCTATATGAAAAATACTGTTACCGTGTTTTCTGGGAGTTACATTTTTCTGAAACAGGCTTAGTCCACTGTATATTCCATTTATGCTTGTTGGTTACTGCACTATACATCATATTGTATATTGGATTTCTATTTATCACGATTAGATTTCCTTTTGATGAACAGAAACTGGGAGGAGTGCAACAGTGAGAAATGTTGTTGGGCACTCAGGCAAGATAAAAGGTGATACTTCAGACTTCTCTTAATTAGTGTAATAACTGGTGAATAAAATTCATATTCCTTTTGTAACAATATTAATATGATTTTCTGTGGACAAAAATGGTGGCTTTGGTAGATAGCAGGTGCAAGACTTCTACATATCTATAATTTATAACTATGAATTATGTAATTCATGCTGTAGATGTAGTGACAGAATTTTCAATTAATACACACGTTCTTTAGCAGCATTTTTTACCCAAAGCATAATTGATTTTTACAGAATACCTCCAGGGAGACATACCCAAAATTCACACAGGATGGAAAGTAATTAGCTTCTTCTGAATCAACTCCTTTCTGTCCACATGTATCAACATGTGTAGTCTATTTCTCATTTTTAGGGGGGAACAAGGAAGAGGCAGAAATCTCTTTAACTGCTTTAGAAAGAATAGTGGTAGCAGGAAACCACCTTTTCCACTGAAGAACTGTTTGATGCCAGGGAACTGGTGCCAGCTTGAAGACAAACCAAACAGCTCTTAAAAGTCTCCTCTTACATAGTGTCTGAAGCCTACATTTAATTCTACTATGTAATGATTTTCAGGCACCTTTGTTAGCTTGCAGGGTATTTGTTTTCTCCTTGAAATTGGCCTGAGAGGAATCATTACACCAATTAATTTTCCTGATAAACTCTTTCTTCACATCCTCTTTTTTTTTTT
>VWZG01008100.1:7137-17317 GCA_013396735.1 Grallaria varia
TGATGTATCATCTGATAAGGGGACAGTCTGTCATAAAGCTCTACATCATCTATAACATGCTTGAGGTAAGAATGTTGGCATCAGAATATGAAGCATGCTTTTTCCAGACTATCTAAAATATTGTTGTATTACAGTATCTGTACTTAGAATGCGGCACATCTGGTATTCTCACAAATGTGCATGCACAGTGATAGTAAGCCCAGATGCAGTGAAACAGTCAGCTTTGTGAAAAATAAGTTTTTAGATACTGTTTCCTATTGCCTAGTTTCTGGAGCTTATTAATCAATTTCATAGAATGGAACTTGAGAAATGGAAATGAAAGAAGTGTCTTAGAAAATGTAAGGGAGTGAATGAGTTTTTGAACTCGTTGATTTGAAATAGTGATAAGATCCTGAGAGAGAGCAGAGAAAGTAGAAAACATGGAATTTGGGTTTTATTCATCATTATGGAAATACAGCTTTCATTGTATGCAAGGGCACATGTTACTGCTTGACCTATCTCAATCCTGGCTAGCAGATAAAAGCCTGAGTGCATAAGCAATAGGTTGAATGAATGTAGTGACACAAGAAAAGAAAATTATCTTTCCTAAGGTAAGATAAAGATAAATTCTGGTGAAAAAATTGTTTGTTTTGTTATTAATGTAAAGCATGAGATTTTTAATTGCACTTCTACAATCAGTGATTCATTAAGTAAATAATGTTCTCATAGCTACAATCTCATCTCCATCCTGCAAATATAGAACATAGAAGGAATACAGCTGCTTTAAAGGACTCACTCAGAGCTTTGTACACAAAAGTTATTCTGCAAAGATTCTGGGATCTCTGACATTAATCCTTGTTTGAACATCTGTTGTACCTTTGTTTGAAGACTGTTAAAACAGGGTTACACTCTCCAGTATCTGAATACTTTGTCTAAAGACATTTGTTCGTTCTTCATAAAATATGAAAATATTGCATAAGTAACACGCTTGGTTATTTTAAGTGAAATAAATATACAAGCCACCTCATTTGTTTATTTGTGGGGTTTTTTTGTTTCCTTTGATGTTAGATATGTACAAATATTAAATTGGTACTGAGTTACTATATGGATTTTAGTTGTGTATGGGGAAATACTGATCCATATATAGTTCCATAATTGATGAGAGATTATCACTTACTAAATAAATCCATGTACTCAAAATAGTAATTTCCCTTTATTTCAAGCCTACTTCAAGTGGCTTAGTGCTGTACTTTCCCAGCTTACCACATAATTTGAAGCAATGCTGCAGTGTTTGCTGTTAATTGGAAACCATGTGCCATTCTGTTTCGAATGAAGGGTTGAATTACTTTGCTGTGTTTGTCAGAATCAAAAGTGTGTATCTCAACTAAGAAAAGTGCTGCCTGAGTTTATTTCTTTTAGGAAAGGGGAAAGTGTTACCACTCATGGTTATTACGAAAATTACATTAGACTTTGAAGTTGAAAACCGTATTTAACTTCCAGGGTGTCTCACTAAACGAAACATGCCAAGCAGGAGGCATGTTTATAAAGGCCTTTTTTTTACTCTGGCAGGTTGCAGCAGTATTAACAGAAAATGTTTATGGGGTCCCACTGAAAGAGTTGGTTGATAGTTATTTCAACAGTTTGACTATGTTTGCTTAGACTACTTTGGTGATTTTTATTAAAAAGTCTTTGCTATTGATGCAAGCAGTACGTTTTAAGGAAGTGTTAATACACTTCTTTAGGCAATACGCTTTACATTTTTTCACAAGTTTTCAGAATAGGAAGATCTTTTTAATTTAGTTTAATCACTGAGCAACAGAGATGTTTACAATGTCCTAATGTTTTCGGCTGTTGCAAAGTCCAGGGAGTATTGTCCTGGACTGATATGAGGAATGCAAAATCTTCAAATTATGTGCTGAATGCTCCCGATGGACAGCCTGAGGGGAGCATTCAGCACATTTGGCTTAAATGACACTTTTCTTTTTTAGATTCAGACCCACCGGCTCCTGCTCCTTGTGAAGCCCCAGTGTGCGTTATGATGGTGACAGCACTCACCATGGAATTCTGCTGGAGCCTGGAGCCGGCATGTAGGGTTTAGGTAAGTCATATTTGGAAAAGCAAACAACAATATTGTGTGGTGGGTTTTAATATTTTCTATCCTTTGAGCTAAGAAAAAAGGCCTGTTTAAATAGAAAGGAAAACAAAGACAGCTTTTTATCTATTAAAACCCTCACAATATTGTGAACAAAAACTTACCAAACTCTAATCGTTCTGTAGTTGGTGTTACTACACCGGGTGTAATTGCCCAATGGGTCATCACAATGAGCAGGAACCAAATAACGCAGACCACTCTGATTTACAAAATCTAAAAGCCGAAAACAATGCCTCTGTAAATATCTCTCAAAGTGATCAGATTTATGATAATCATCAGCTCATGGTTTTATTCATTCTATTTCATACATGATACATAGGATCATATCGTGCAGTTTACTTGAAATGTGCTGTAAAATTTTACTTTAATTCAGCATTCATATTTTAGGAAACCTCTTGAATAAATGTTTCTTGAATAACTATGACTTTTCTCACTTTGGTAGTACCTTTACCTTGAGATCTCTTAATTTAAAAAATAGGGAAATGATCCTAAGTCTGGGTTTATTTGTGTTGCACCAAGTGCTTATTTTCTCTTTAGTAGATGTGTGTACCTTCAGTATTTGAAGGTACATTGTACACTTAGTCCTGTGTTGGTAAATGTTGTTTTATCATGTCCGAAATTGTTGTCTTAGAGAAAGACACTAAGATTATATATTACTTGTCTTTATTAAGTAGGAATAATCACTTTTTCATATATAACTTTTTCCACTTGGTTGAATTAGTAAGCAATGAGAGATCTTTTTTCTAGCCAGACATGTGCCTTGTGATACCAAATTTAATTTTTGAAGTGTTTTTGTTGCCCTGTGCAGTTCAGTTTTACAATTACTGAACTGTAGTGTATAGGCAGAAAAAAAGTCTTTCCTTCTAATGATTTTCAGTTTTACATGCTTGCTGATGATGAAGTGTTGAGAACTGGTGGAACTCCATATGACGTCTCTTGCTGTGGTATTAAATTACAAGTTAAAAATGCTGTCCATATGTTTTCTATCTTTAGAATTACTGCTGGGGGCTTTTTCCTACTTGAATGTATATTCTTTGGTTACACTTCAGGTGTTTGTTGTTTTTTCAAACTCATTTTCCCTTTTTGGCATAATTTCAAGTCCCTCTTGATTGCTTATTGTTGTGTTATACTCTACTTAATTTTGAATTCCGCTTTATGCAGGTATTTGCATAAAGTGTATACTTCATTCTATAGGAAACAGTACAGACAAGTCTAATTTCGGTTCTTTTTGTACCTGTAAGATTATGTTCTCTGTCATGCATCTGAAATTCACTTTTCATTGGGTTTTTTTCCCCCCTATTAAACCCAGAGGGATGGGGAAGAACATTTAAGATAGTTTGACACAACATACGTATTGCTTTATCAAAGCCAAGGTATGAACTGTACTTAAACGTCTTTCAAGGAAGCATCTAAGATAACAATGTGGGATTATTTATCATAAATACTGTTGAAAAGGGGAAAGTGAATTTGAGGGGAAAGTAAACTGCTAAGTATACAAAAGGAACTGTATCACTATGAAATCCACAGTGGATATGGATTAAATAAAAGATGAAAAGTGATAAATATGTGAAACTTTTTTTTAGATTGAGCTGTATATACAATGGCATATTCAAGTGTTGGAGAGAAAAGTAGGCAGTAAAAGGCAGTAAAAAGTTGTTCTTGTTTAGGTGGCTGATCGTCTGATTTCTTCATTTGGACAAGATATTTTGGATGCTCTTTATTGGACAGCTACAGAACCTAAAGAAAGAAAAAGAGCTCACATAGGTGTGATTCCTCACTTCTTCATGGCAGTGCTGTATGTCTGTATCCTTTTTCTTTGATAAATTGCAAAATTTTCTAAATGAAGTTGTGGAGTAATTTCTCTGCATTTTTATTTTCATACAATTGAAAAACTGATATAATTTCTAAATCAGTGTTGCTTTACTTGCAAAGTAAGATTGCCCGTACCACCAACTTTAAAAAAAAAAATCCCTTTAGTGGTATACCACTGCAGTATTAGAGAGTTTTTAGATACCTCTAGTAAAATGAAAACCAGTAATTGGGTAGTTCATGGAAAATTTGATTTCTGATTTGTATTTGAGTATTTTGGATCACAGGGTCTTGAAGACAGTAGTGTTTTGTTATTTAGTGGAATGTTAAATGCATCTAACTTGAACATATTTTCTTGAAATGAATATAATCTCATTCATATTCTGGAAATGTGCTTAGTGTGAAATAACCTGAGTGTGAATTGATGAAAATTATATCTAAACAGATACGTAGTCCAGTAGTTATGCTGATGAATTTAGAATTTTTATACTTCTCCCTGTTTTCTCTGAAATCTTTATGCTAATTCTGAAACTTTACCTCAGATTTTTTTTCTTTAGATTGTATTGCTGTTTCTCATGACTAATGTCTTTGGGTTCTTTTAGAACAAGAAAAATTAGCATAATTACATGCATTACAAAGTACTGTGGGTTTGTTACATATATGTAAGTATTGTCTTGCTGTAAGTCTGGTAGTCAGGGATATAGAAATTTTCTTGTTAAACTTTGGAAGCAAAATTTGAGGTTTTATGCTCTTCAGTACTGTTGTGCAGAAAAATTATTTCAAGTGTTCTTCCTTAACCCTGCTATCCAGTCCTGCATGCTATTCTTATAATGGTTCAAGCAACAACCCTTAATGTGGCCTTCAACTCCCACAATAAATCACTGCTTACCATCATGATGTCCAATAATGTAAGTAGGTAGCTTTATTGTATAGTTACCCTAATTTGTTTCAGCATCTTTGTCTTTGTGTATCATATGTCTATTTACATATTATTTGATACTTGTTTATATCAGCTTATCATCAGTAAAAACTAACTAACTGTTTTTAACAATTGCAGTTCGTTGAAATAAAAGGAAGTGTTTTCAAGAAGTTTGAGAAGAACAATCTTTTTCAAATGTCAAATAGTGGTATGTATAGCTGTGCTGATCAGGATAAAATGTAAAGTGAGAGGCTGCTTGTTTTAATTCATTCATGTATTTAATGTTTTCAATGTATTTAATATTATACTTAACTATAATTACTTTATCTTGGTGGATTTGAGTGTTCTGACTTGTATTCCTCATCACCCCTATTACTGTTTGGTTCAGTAGGATGAAACTCGGATTCCACTTCAAAGAATGCTATTTTTCCTTCTATGGCTAGGTTTTATTTGAGGTGCTGAAATACCCGTGTGTGTGTCGAAATACCCATGCTTCCAAGTGTCTCAAGTCTTCTGTTTTCAAGAAGTTAACTTTGTAGCATGCTGTGTTTGATCTCAGAATGCATGTTTTTGGGCAGTTGTGAGGATGGATCTTGAAATACTTCACTCCATCCTTAAAAAAAACAAACCCAAAAACAAACAAACAAAAAAAACCCCCAAATCAACAAACAAAAAAAGGCAAAAAAACAGTGGCATATAAGGGAAATACTAGAGATGATTCTTAAGTTTTTATAAGCTATCAAGACAGTAGTAGTGAGTACTTAGTACTTAAGAAACATGCTATGTTTCTGGTACTTCTTATCTGTGTTGCTGCTTAGTATGAATTTTGGGAACTTGTACTCAGTGTGTTGCATGAGGAAAAACTGTTCAGGTATCCTCTGATGGAGGTTCTTTCTAATGCTGGTATCAGCCATCAGAAATATTTGTTGAATTCTTGGTTTCAAAGCTAATAGGAGATATTGCACTTTAAGGTTGTACTACAGCTTTTTTGCTTGTACTATTTTATTAGAATGTCCAATACCCTTGCCATGGTCAGGGACACCTTCCACTATACAGGTTGCTCAAAGCTGCATCCAGCCTGACCTTGAACACTTCCAGCAATGGGGGGCATCCACAACTTCTCTGTCTCATCACCCTCAAAGTAAAGAATTTCTTCCATATATCTAATTGAATTTCCCCACTTTCAGTCATACAGATAAGCAGAGAGAATATATTTTTTTCATTCCAGAAAACTCAAATGTGCAATAGGTTTTTAAAAAAAAAAAACCAAAACAGAGTAGTTACTTATTTAAAAACAGGTGATTCTTATTTTTGTATCAAGAGTTAAATTTTCAATAGGCTTGCATCAGGTTGTCAGTTCTGGCTGTTGATGTTATTTTTTTAATGCAATAATACTATATGCGAATGTTAAATGGCAATTGTTTTGTCATTCTTTAGATGAAAGACTATTTACAAAAAATCTTAAATATGTCACATAACAGAAAAATGAGCACTAAATTTTAATCTACCTCATAGAAGTTCTTAAAAACACACACAAAAAAACCCCGATTACAGCTGGGCTAATAAGCTGTTTATTCTATGCCAATATTATTATTTTTTGTTCCAAGATTTGACTACTTATATTTTTGAAATTGAATGTATTTTACCTTACAGTGAGAACATCTAAAAGTGATATTTACTAAAATATTGACAGTAAACATAGTTGAGTTTGCTAAAGTTTCCTTATTAATGCAGAAACTAGTTACAAGTATGCACCTACCTCTGCTACGTAAAGCAAAACCTCTTTCTTGAATTAAATGCTGAAATAATTGAGGGACTGATAATAGAAATGGATGTAATTTCCTCCATGAAAAGAAAAGTATATCAATATTTTATTGCTGGACCTCATTATTGAGGATCCATAATAGCAATATCAGGTCTCCCTTTATCAGTTGGTGGAAAAAGTGATATGATTCATTATACCTTGTGGCGATGGAAGCAGTGGGTCCATACATAGAAGAGTGCACAAAACGAGCTAATTTATTCTCTTCAAACAGATAATTTTTCCTGGAACACTTTTCAGGATGGTTATAAATAGCAGTGTTTTTCTTCTCGCGGATAAGTAACATAGGTTTTTAGAAGAGACTTTCACCTCTTTTGAACTTGAACAGATTTTAGTACATGACAGCTTCGGTAAGGATGGAACAGTATTGTTTCAAGTCATGTATTCTGATTGCTCTGGTGTCCTTTAAATGTGGGGGGTTTTTTTATGCAGCTGAAATGGTGATGTGTCTTGTGTTGGCATGCAATGCCAGTGCCATATCCTACCCCTGGAACTCAGGCTAGGCCGGTCCTGTCGGCTGAGCTTCCAGTTAGCCTTTGGAGTGCCTTGTGTGTCCTAGACACACAATGTGCTTAAACTGCATGCCTTGACTGAACTAAACTGAAATAAAACAAGCCCCCCCATATATTCCCGCCTTTCTCAGTTTCTTCCAGCTGTTTTCTCAGGTCTGCAGTCTGCTGTAGCACAACAGTGGCAGCAGTAGCTGATTAAGCTGGATTCCCCTTGCCCCACCTTTTCTTGGGCTCTGCTCAAAATATTACTGTTGTCAAACACGTTTTCAATTCAGTGAAAAGATACAGATTAGTATACAGTAGCTAAATATAGTGATTCTTTGGGGGAATAATCTGAATCTCCTAGAGGCATCTGAGGAATTCATCATGAATGGGTGAAACTCCCTTCTTATTTAACACGTTAATCAAAAGAAAAATATGATCTAGCAGAAAAGATAAGCAATAACCTCAAGGGTAGATACTATGTTCAACAGAAGTTGCTACAGTTAGAATTTTGAAGGAAGTAATCATGTGGAAAAAAAGCATGAGAACAGAAATTAACTGTTCAAGTTGCACTTTCTAACACATGACCTATACTATGTGCTGAAATAGCTCGCAGAGCCCTGCCTGGCTCAAGGTGTTATGTAGTAAGACATGAGAAAGTGCCACCAAGCTACCTGTTTAGATCTGGGAATTGTGAAATCATTTTCTCTTGGCATTGTGCTCAGCACCAGTTTGTGTTTAGCAGGCTGATGTGTACTATTTTCCCTGGAATTTCCATTTCTGGACATAATGTCAATGGAGTCAGGGATCCTTCTCACCTTTGCATGGCCATTTAAAATTCTGCTGAAAGAGCTAATTCAGAAAAACTTCAAGACAAAAAACCCTGTAAACCATCTACATAAACCGAATTGAACTGGCCATGAGATATGCAATGGTTATACTGTTATCTATTAAAACCGAACCTGCTATCTTTCAAGTGCAGAAGGTCGACAAAGACCTTGGGGCTGGTATAGCTGCTTGAGACTGTAGCTCCAGCATCTGTGATTACAACCATATTGCTCCCGCAGCTTTGATTTGTCAGCTGCAGCAAAACTACTTCCACATTGTCACCCCAACTTTTACTGGGGAGTTCATGTACACCCAATCAGTCTAAACACTGTGCCCATTGGGAAAGACTTCTATATTGAAGAAAAAAAAAGCTTTTATTTGTTGTAGCAGGAAGAAATATTCCCCTAAATTTTAGTAGTGTATTCTCTTTTTGAAATGGTTATCTTTAATTTTGTAGGGTCAGGATTAATGAACAAGGAGACCAGAATTATAAAGATAAGCTCTTTTATCATTGTTGAAAGCTCAGCATGCTGCCTTCCTTTATGCTTTTAAATGTCTTATTTTAATTTCAAGCTGTGCTCTAAATTGAATTTTTTTCACGAAACATAGTTGTACGTCACACAAAGAAGTACATTAGGTGCAGTGCATGAGGTTATTTGCTTCAGTTGGGGGTTAGGCTTGACTGTTTCCTGTTTTTTAAATCCCTTGTCTCAAAAATGTAACATATTTATTCTTATAGGAACTTCAGTTCTTTTCTTTATAATTTTGCACTTTTTATTTTTATTCTGTTTTTTCTGCTTTGTTCCAAATTTATCAGTCTCTGACTGTGATCAGAATATTGAATAGCCTTTATTTTTACCTTTAGTCTCTGAAATTCAAACTTCATATGTGGCTTTAGGGGTTTTTAATACCATTATTCTAATACAGGTGTTCATTTTAAGGATGAGGGATTTGGGGGCAGGAGTACATTTGAGATTGGTGTCTCCTTGATGACTGTTTCTTTGGTCTTTGATCCTTTCTTGTGCTCTGGTCACTTAAGAGGTAGTTGTCACTAGAGCTACTTAGGATTTGCTGAGATGTAAACCAAAAGATCTTTTTTCACTTCTTACATGCTATGATTTATAACCAGCTTTTGATCTAAGCATACAAATAGTGGGATTAACATGATAAAAATTACTTTTTCCTTTCTGGTTCATGATTCCTGCATATTATGTCAGTGTACCTGGAAGGAAATAACTAGGTATTCCAAAGACTACTCCACTCTGGATTTGTTGTTCCTGGCATCTTACTGCCCTTTTTAGTTACCACTTCAAAGTACTTGAGATCTTCAGAGTTTAAGTCCTTCCTGACTGAGTTCAGTAGTCCTTTGACATTTTGGCTAATTAATCGCACTAGTCAGTACTAGATGCAGCACTGTCCTAGGAACATTCTTTTTATCCGCTAACATCTATTTCATGTCTTTTACATCCTTTTTAAAAGTGATTATGCCCTCTGACAGATTGGCAGTTAAACTTTGGGTATGTGTTGCTATCAGTCCTTTAAACTGAATTGCACCATTTTCCAAAAGGATTTGTGGAAGGGCAGAATGTTTTATGAATATGGGCATAGAATTCTATTAAAATTGGAATGGCAGGGTTGATGTAAGTGGGGCAAAAGTATTTAAAATCTGATTTGTCTATGTACAATCCCTTTTTGGGCTTTACTTTAGAGAATCAGAAGAAAAAATACATCTTGCTTTTTTTTCTCCTATTGCATTTGTGACAGTATGTGCATTACATGGCACTGAAATGAATGTTTACTACCTCTATTCATATGACAACCCTAACAGGCACACATGACTTACCTTAATGGAAAAAGGCGTTATGGCTAGATTTTGATACATGATCACTAAACTGTGATTGCTACATCTTGGAATGTCTGATTCTTCTTTTCAGTTCTCAAAATACTGAAATACATATATTAAAGGGAACTGAAAAGATTTAATCACATCTAGTCTCTTGTACCACTAGCGGATGTATGCAAACACAAGCAAATTCAGTGTCATCTTTCAAAATAATCTGAAATGTATATGGGTAGTATATATATATATGATGTATGGACAGGCTTCAGAGCCAGCCCTAGTAAGAGTGCAGTTTAAGTGTGGCATTAGAATGTAGTTTCTTCTCCACGGACACCCC
>VWZG01008105.1:0-37508 GCA_013396735.1 Grallaria varia
GGGGGTGTCTGTGGAGAAGGCACCTTTTGTACTAGCAGGGAAACCTTCAGGCAGACCAACAAATCAGGCTGTCTGATTTGCTCAGGCTTTTCCCCCTTGTACAAGTGAAGCTACTCAAATGACTCCTTCAGTGTCCAAGCTAGAATGATCAACTTCACATTATATCCAATAAAGGTGCGGTAAAATTATTGCATGAGAAGTTTGCCTGCTATGTGCAATCTCTTGGTGACTAAGCTGCCTTTGAAAACATTTCCTTTGCACTCATCAAGCCTCATATTCATCTATTAAATATGAATTGTACTGCAGAGAGAATTCTACCTGCCAACTTAAAATTTCTCCTCAGTACAGCAACTCATCATATCATTTTATATTTTGACATTTAGAGAACTTTTTTGTTATTTGCAAATACCTTTCTATGCACATTATAATAGAGGCTCTTACTGATTCTTCCTGACATACCCTTGGATACTGTTGTTATATCTGCTAAATCAGTTATTTAGAAGCCATGGATTTGGGACATTAATTAAAGCATTTAACTTGTTTAATGTGCTTGATCCTGTGGTCTTTTCCAGGTAAATCATTCTTATTTACATGGTTAAGCTCAATATAAAGAAAAGATACTACATTTATGTGGTGGGTTCACCATGGCTGAATGCCAGGTGCCCACTCAGTTGCTCTATCACTCCCCTTCCCAGCTGGACAGGGGAGAGAGTAAGAGTGGAAACAAAAAAAAACCAGCACAAATCGTGGGTTGCGATAAGGCAGTGTATATTAATATAGAAAGCAAAGCAAAGCAGGGTGCGCGCGCGCAAAGCAAAAGCAACAACTAATCTCTACTTCCCATGAGCAGCAGGACCCCCCCNAGACCCACCACAATCTACAAATCAGTGAGCAATATATGCATGTTTATTTCTTTTAAAAGAGAACACATTGATCACAAAACATATGGTATTCTTTCCTCATCTATCATTCATTAAATTGTGCTTGTAATGTTAAAACTTTTTGTACCAGTTTTTCTTCATCTTCAATGAACTACAGATTTTTAGAGCCCTCTGTGTTAGAATAGTCATGAGGGATGTTTTACAACTATATTTGTGTGTTCTAACTCAGAGAAGTCTGGCAAGTATCAGTATTTCAAAGGCAGAACATCTCCTGTCTTATTCAAAGTCACACTACTTCCATGAATCTTACTTTTCTGAAGCTTCTGTCCAGCTGTGACAATAACAATTTTTTAAATGCAAAAGTATAATTAGAAAATACTGTTGAGAATTGAGTTATCTTTCTGTGTTATGACCTGAAGTTGTGTCAGGGAAGGTTTAGGTTGGGTATTAGAAAAAGGTTCTTCACCCAGAATGTCGCTGGTCACTGGAACAGGCTCCCCAGGGAAGTGGACACAGCACCAAGGCTGCCAGAGTCCAAGAAACATTTGCATGATACTCTCAGGCACATGGTGTGACTTTAGGGATGATCCTGTGCAGATCTAAGGGTTGGACTTGATGATCCTTGTGGGTCCCTTCCAACTCAGCATATTCTGTGATTCTGTGAATGCTACTAGCATTGCAAAATTACATTTTTTTCAGCACAAGTATCACAGAGGATGGGTGACTGCAGTGGGAAGTCAGGGTTGAGGGTATACGTTGAAAGGGACTTCTGCAGCAAGAGGTGTGGTAGAAAGAAAACCTATAATCCAAATGTATTTGCACAAAGGTAGTAATTAATTGATAAAGGCTCTATTATGAACCATGGATTTTCATAAACAGCTGACCTATTCCTTTAGAAATGGTATGTCTCTAAGTACCCTTGTTTCTACACTTGGAATGGAAAAAAGAGGCTATATATTGAATTAAAAAAAAAATCAAACTTAAAGAGCAGAAAGAACTGCAGTTTCATAAGATATAAAGAAGAAAAGGATCCATATCTGACAAAAGGAGTGAAGAGAAAAAAAATGATACATGCTTTGGTGAAAATCAAGTTTCATATGATCAGGGTCCCTTTTTTCCCAGTGATGTGTTCAGGTCAGGCCAAAATAGCTACATTTCTTGGCATTTCACTTGGTATAATAAAATGTTACAGGATCTTCCCCCTTTTCTCCCACAGCACACTTAGTAGATTAGTCCAAACTCCTTGACTCAAATAG
This sequence comes from Grallaria varia, assembly GCA_013396735.1. Classification (NCBI taxonomy): domain Eukaryota; kingdom Metazoa; phylum Chordata; class Aves; order Passeriformes; family Formicariidae; genus Grallaria; species Grallaria varia. Next base: position 2,138 of record VWZG01008105.1, read on the forward strand.
GGTAGTCCTGGCATACGGGCTGCCAGCTGCCCATAAAACAGTGGTTATCTTCATTTTACAACAGGAAGAAAGCCTTTTTAGGAAAGTTTTATAGATATTTATATAGATATAGATATATAATCAGCATGCCTATTTTTGTTTCAGTTTCTCTCTTATCACTCAACACATCTAGATTTCAGATCATGAGTTTTGAATTGTTTTGAACTAAACAAAACAGAAATGTCCTTAAAACAGTGTGCTGCAGCTTAAGATGTCATGTTCTGACCTAGGAGAGAGAGAGGAAGGAGAGCATCATACCCATCCCATAATATTCATCTCAGCCAACCAAGACATGTTTCTCAAACACTGAGCGAGGAAGGGTAAATTCAGGAAAAAATGTCTGACCAGAAGTATTTGGCAGAAGCTGCAGAATACTGGTTATTGCTACTGTTTGCACAATGTTTTAAAGCCAGGTAACCAGGAGAGGTTTAAAATTCTAGTAATTTTTTTGGTATTTCTGTTTAGTATGATTCTTCTCTGTCTTCTTCAGTAGACCATCCACAGAGTCACTTAGAAGCCTGTTACCATTTCTAGAATATACCAAACACGATGAATAATTCTAATACATTTTCATTCTCCCACAACAGCAGAAATCACTCACTGGAGATACAAAACTGTAGAACTTTGTGTTCTTTGGTACTGTGATTCTATCATTTGTGCTACAGGATATAAAACTTTTCGTTACATTTCCTGTTCAGAGACCGTGAAAAGTTTCAGAATGTCAGGCAGGTGCTTTTTTAGCCTTACAATGAGAAGTAAAAAGCAGCAGTACAACACCCACTTACAGGCTTCTGTATTTTTTTACTGAAATAGGAACTATTGAAATACCAGTATCTGCTAATTGGATTTGTTCATCTGCATCTCCACAGGCCATGGATGTCTTTGGCCTCTATTTTTTAATCAGATGGCAGTCGCAGCCATTTTTTTCTTCTACTTGTTCTGTATTTATATATTTTCTTCAGATTTTTGAATGGATGTTGTGACCTAGTGTGATCATTCAAAACACTTACATCAAAAACATTTACCCCTCATATTTTAAGAAAATAGAAATAGAACTTTCTTCCTCAGCTAATACATTTTTTTATCTGAAATTCTGTGAGATAGATTTTGCGGGAAATTATTCTCTGGATATCATATCTTTATTGATACATGGTCTGAAAATTAAGAACAGAAATGATGGAGTCAGCTCTCAGGCTCATTTTTTCTCCTCTGGGGTTGGGAATATTAACAAAACAGACCTAGCCAAAAGCATGAGATATGATGAAGAAAAAGGATGCACCTCTGTAGCATTTTGATTACAATCACAGAATTGTTTAGGTCTGTTTAGGCTTCTAAAGGTAATTTAGCTCAACCTCATGCTCAAAACTGAGTCAACTTCGAAGTTAGATCCAGTTCCCGAGGAACTCATCTATCTCAGTTTCAAGTATTTATAAAAGTGACAATTCCACAACTTCTCTGAGCAGCCTGTTCCAGCGCTCCATTACGTTTCCAAATGACCTGGCTATGCCCTTGTTAATACAGCCTTTGTCACCACAAACGCACAACTGGTGACTCATGTTCAACTTGCTCAGCAGGATCCCAGGTCCCTTTCTGCACAGATGCTATCTAGCTGCTAGGTCTGGTCTTTCTCCTCTCCACTCCCGACTTCTCCCTTCCTTTCCCAATAACATTTCACTCTTTTGCTTTGTTGCTGCTCTTGTTGTTTTTGTTTTGATAAGGTCTATGGGTTCTGTAATACAAACTTTTCATGTTTGTGTCCTTTCTTTGTTGTAAAATTTCCTGTTCAGCCTGTGGGATTTTGAAGGACTGCAAGGCTTGTGCATTTAGTTTTCCCTTGGTGAATCCTCCAAAAGCTGCTGATCTGAAGGACCTCAACCACCTCCCTGAAGATTAAACGGAAGCCTTCATGTCCTCATGAAGAAATACATAAAAGTCCTACAGGTGCAACTTGTATTTTTTATTTGAGTTGTAAGAACTTTTGAATTAGGTTCTAGAAATAGTGCTTGATTTCACGTCTCACAGTTCACCACGCATGTATATTGCATATGTAACTTCTAGAAGTGCTTAGAAGATTCATTTTAGGAACTACGTAGGAAATACATTCAGCATAACAATAAAACGTTCAAAACATATTTACTTGCGGATAGTAGAATGTGGACACTGAAAACCTTACAGGAATAAGAGAGTTTCATGTTGCAGCCACAGCAAGGAGCAGAAAGGCTACTGAACTAATTGTATAATAAGTTATTAAAAGAACTGCTATGGTGACAGATGGAAATAAACACTGCTGCATGAATAATAATCATGTTTTTCCCTACCCAAAGATCAACTCTAGACATTCTGTCTGAATTAATTTTCCTTTAAATTAAGAGAAAAAACAGACAGAAAACAAAAGACTGAATTAAATCCCTACATGTCTCCTCTGTAATACACTGTATTAACTCTCCCTCAAAAATGGAGGCTCCCCTCATGTACAAGACATTTAGAGATATACATGTATATGGCATGAAAAGTAATGAGCAATAACATACCCCATTAAACGAGTAAGAATTCAAGCAATGATTGCAGCTAGAAAAAAACAAACCATACAAAAACAACCCAAAAAAACCCAACCCCCAAAACTGTCAAAAAATGATTTGATTACAAGAAATTAATTACAAGAAACAGAAGTCTATTCTGTATAGAAATCATGGTCGTATGAAAATAGAAGTCACATACTGATACCTTTGTGTATACTAGCACTCCCCTTCTCTGTACAAACCAATGACTCTCACTTTCTTATTCTCTTCCTCTCTTTACATTTTCTTCAAATCAAATTAAATTTTTCAGGGCACTCAGTATGATTTTCTGTCTATTTGTACGGCGCGTGAACTCTCAAATTCTGAGACCTCTAGCGTGCTGTCATAACAGAGATAAGAACTGAAGAAATAATCATGCAACAAAGCAGGGGTGTAATTCTGTAATTTTTATGTAAGTGTAATTCACATTGATTTTTGAAATAAGTTCTGTCAAAAAATAATGAATACAGGATTAGATGAGTGATACTTCAAATCTTTTCTGTGTCAGTTCTGTTTTCCAGCAACCAAGGTTTATGTGTTGGCTATCTCAAAGTAAGAAATTTTTTATTTTCCATTTTGTAAAGTATATCCTTTGGCCTAAATAAATAATGAGTCCTAAAATAGGTATGTCCCCCAGATCTTGGCGCTCAGATGTATGCACTGGTCTTGTTTGTACTGTTAGGTGGTTCAGCTCTGATTTGTTGTATTGTTAGGTCTTTCAGTGTGTGGGGTTAAACACTTGAAACTATTTCAGTTTCTGAATCTCACAAAGCTAGTCCTATTGCAAAAACCAGATATTTTGTGTACCTAGAGGTCTGAAGCAATTCTATGTCTTGGCTAAGTAATTAGCACAATTTTCTCTAAGTGCAGCATATGGCAGGCATACTTGTAAACATACCTTTAGATGCCCTTTTTATTGCTGAATTCGGAACTGAGCTGCAATTCCATATACTTATATTATTTTTATGTGATAGTCATTACAATGACATTTATATTTCAATATTACCTATGGCAACACCAGCTATTTTCTTAAAAAAATTTCATCAAAAGTATAACTTGCATTCAGCTGCAGGTGTGTACTTAGACAAGTTCAAGGTGGGCAACACAGTTTTCTGAAAGCAGAACAAATACGAGGCTTCCCTGATCAGTCTGTTGCAGGGTGAAGATTCACCTGGGCTTCCCTTTCAGTGTCAGTGAGGGTCTGTCAGGGATGTGGCTGAAGAACAGTCATAGATTAGAAAGTGAGAATAGCTCTGGGGACAGACTCAATGAGAACTGAACCCAGTATGTGTCACTGACCCTCAGGAGAAATTCAGCACTGTGCTGAATGCCAGCTGGGACCTGGGCACTAAACTGTGAGAATGAGGTGCTGAATAAATATAAGTTGCATACTCATGTCACATAGGTCTCCCTTTCTGATGCAAGTTTCCCTCAGAAAGCAGCAGGAAAATCTCACACTGCTTTTGTTCATCGCAATGTTCAAATGCTATGTTTTTTACTTGGTAGTGAGATTTTTGAAAGGAAAAAACAGGCTGTCTTTAACAAGATTCAGGTAATCCAATGGAGGTTTATGGGTATATTTTATAGATATTTAGACATGTAAGAGACATAAATTTGAGAAACCAAGAGCTTAGATAGTCATACTGTCACCACAGGCTCTAAATAATATATTTTTTTTTCTAAATAGGAGAAGTCTTCATTGCTATTTAACACCAGGATAAACTTTCATGTCACTCTGTAAAAACTCTTTTTTCCTCCTTAGCTTCCCCTTCTCCTGATTTTCCTCTGACTGATGCTTCATGCTTAAGCTTTTGATTTAATTTAAAAAATAATTCTTCAGTACCAAAGAATTAACTCCATATGGCAATGTTCTTTGTGCATTTACAGGACATACAAATAATGAATAATGTCATCATCTTTCAATGAATAGCAGACTTCTAGTTTGTACACACAGAACAAATAACCTTTAGTCTAGTTTTTATATTAAAATCAAAGGGGAGAAATAATCTTTTATATGGTTACTTTACAAAGTAACGAGAAAAACCTTCTGCACCTGCAATAACTCTAGAATAGAAAATGTTCTGTCTTGGCTCCAACTACTGTAAGCAAACCCTTGACTGTAGCTTTGAATGGTGGGAGACCAGTTTGCTTCAGAAGACCTGACGTGTTCTGTCTCTCCCTTTGGAAAATCCCAATGGACAATTTCCCTTCAAAATATAATTTAAGAATCATGCATATTTCAAAGGTAGTTATGATAATCTTCAAACACATAGAAGCTCAAGAGAAGGTTGAACTGAAAACAATTAATCAAGTTGTTGGGGTTATTTTGTTAGTTTTATTTTGTGTGTCTGTGCGACTAAACTCTGCAGGAGAAGAAATCCAGCAGAAAAGAACAACTTAGTGACCACCATGATTTCTGGTAAAAAATTATAATCCCCTGACATCAGGTAGACACATTTGACACCCACTCATTTTAGGATTATCCCACATTTAGCACTGCCAGTTTCTGCAGTTCCTTAAGCTTCCCATTGCTATTTTCTGCACAATACAAAATTGTATATCTGTAAAGGCACCGTGACTTAAACGATCCATTTGCAATTAAAGTAGAACTATAATGCATTTTCCCCACCTCCCACATACCTATTTTTACCACTTTCCTTGTTCTGACTCACAGAAGACGTGAAGGGAAGTGCTGAGGCCTTGCCTAACATTCAGCATCTCAGGAAACCACTGCCCTCCCACTCGGTTTGCCTCTGCACAGGAGGTGTTGGGCGAGCAGGCGACTGTCATCATGTGCTGAGTACCAGAGTGTGTCTTCACCAGCATCCCGCGCCTATTAGGAGTCCTCAAGACTCTGTATATTACCACTAATTCAGATGTTTATGTATTTTACCCACTAGGTAGCTCAGTTCTCAGAGAGCTCTAGGAACTAGAGACTGGGAGAAACTGTTTGTACTGTGTACAGATCCTGCAATGGCAATCACAATAGATGGGACACTGTGTATTTGGTGAGTAAAACACTGAAGAAGGGGACAGCACACTTACATAAGTGCTGAAGGAGAAAGGCTGTCTAAAAATCTGTCTGTCTTTGCATTTGAGGTATTTCCCTCCCACACCATGTTAGAAGTTTAGATACATAAAGTTCCTGAATTTCAAAGTTCCTCAAAGAAACCCTTCTCCCACTCCTTACCCCTCCCAAGTCCTTACACTGTATTTCTCTGTTTTACCATAAAAAAAATGAAAAAAAAATGCAGTCCTGTAGATTAGGGACCCAAGTGCAGATCTCCCTTCTCTGAGAGAAATGCTCTTGTCCATAGTCTCAAGTCAGGTTCCTGCTTATAAGTCTCCTTACTGGCTCCTAGACACTTGTAGCCAGCAGGAATCACGCAGTACCTCAAGTGTCTGTGCTCAAACCTCACAGCTATTCAGCAGAAATGAACGTGGTCTAAAGAAAAACTCCTGGAGGGGAAGACTCACCATATGGGTCTATTTCCAGCTTTATATTTGTCCTTAACCGCTCTTGGCTTGGAACTGCCGTGTGTGGTTTGTGTCTGCCATTTCAGACCCAGCCCGGCCTAGGCAGGGCCTGTGCCGAGAGCCCACAGCCTGGAAGGGCTGCGCGCACAGCCTGCCTGGGGCTGAGCGGGGCCTGCGCACACGGGCCAAAGGCGCCCACGCGCCGGCACGCCACAGGGGTAGGCTCAGCTGTACATGGTTACAAAATTCCTCTGGAGTCTCACAAATGGGTAAGTCATTGTATATGGTCATAATGACAACAATTTCCGGCAACTTGAAAAGCCTAAGAAAAGACATTAAACACTTCAAGCTAGTAACATTTTTGAAGGCCAACTTCATGAAAATGGGGTGAACTATAGCCCAAATATAATTTAAATTGAACCATGAAATAAAAACTGCCATTTCTTTAATGTAACAATTAATGCACACCTTTCTTTCTAACTATGATATAACACTAATTCTAATTTAAGCATTTCTTCTCATTTACTGGTGTTCATACGTATCACATGACTTGTGGCAGGATTTTGGACAAGAGTGTTTAACTGGTTTTCAGACAAGGTGTGCAAGACCACAATGTTGCTTGCATTGTAAATGTAATAAATGCAAAATAAAATAAAAAAAATGCCTAACCTAAGAATGCCCTGTATTAGAGAATGTTTTTGATCAGCTCATCTATATTATATTTATAATGTGGAAATTTTTTACAAATATCATTGAAATGAAAACGCATTTGCTAATATGTTGCATAAATACTGAACTTTAATGTATTTATTTATTCTTTATTTATTTTTTATTAATTTAACTATTAAATCTCTTTGATAGAATGTCAATTTTCTGTACTTATAGAGCATAAAATGTACCAAGTAGGCCGTGTTTTTCTCTCACCGAATGACAAATACAATCACCCTCATTAAGGTGCAAATCTAACCAGGGTCACTGTGTCCCAGTAGTTTCCACTGAAGACTGAAAAAGTCCAGTTTTTTTGAAAATTGAAGCTGGGAAACGATGCCTTTCTTTTCAGCAGAAGAGCATAATATCCTGGAAACAGCTGATGCAGTAGAGGATTATGTCAATTTATCAGGGCAGATTTTGAAATATGGGGCTCTGGTGTTTGGCTCTGTTCATTAAAGAAAGTGAAATAGCCTTAAAAATACAGACGATTTAAAGGCCAGTTCACATGGCCACAGGAATTTCCATAGGAGCTGTTGTCATGTTTGCCCATGGAAACCTGAAGTGTCTTTTTTCCCCTTATGTCCAAGACTCCATATAATGGAGTCATGTGACTCCGGGCTGGATGTAGGACCTGCAGCTGAGCTGTGGGGGAAAAGGTTCTATTACAAAGGTGCTGCTGTGGGATGTACCTTCTGGTAAGACTTAACTGAGCACAGGGTTCTGCTCAGTACCACCAAATTTTAATCACAAATCATGTGAGGTCTGTTTTGTATTTACTTGAGGGGTGAAGGTAACACTGCTTCCTCTTTCCTGATTTGCTGTTCAGGTGTATTGGTTAAATTATATGTGAAATGTTGAAGAGAAGTTCAGAGCTTACTTATATTAATTGCAAGTTGCTGTCTTATGTGGGTTTTGATATCATTTGTTCCTTGAAATTTTTGAGTTTGCTCAGGTTCAAGTAAACTTTTCTTGTCTGGCATATCAAAGAAATTGCACAGAAATGCCCTTCCAACCTACAAGACTTAAATCCTCAGTATTAGTGGACACGTAATTTATATAAATTACAATATTTTCTTAAAAAGTCAATATTTCAAATAATGTAATTTGCTTATATCTGTCAGGACTTCATGTCCCACACACTCCTCCTTAGAATAAATGAGGCAAGGGTTTTACATACAGTAAAGCACAAAGGAAAATACAATCATACCTGCATTTATTACTGGCCACTAGAGGCAAAAAGTCTTAAAGTTTATTTTATATTGAGAACGTGAGTCTTATTTTTCCTCAAGGATTCATTCAGAACTGGAGAAATGGTGAAATGTTGATATCACAGGAGAGTGATGAGAAGTAAATGAGGGAATTTTAGTTGCAATATGTACTTTTTGACCAGAAGAAAAGGATGTCATTTGAATAGTGCAGAGAGTAAGCAAATTTTCTCAGAAGTCTTCCAGCAAAATCAAAAACCAGGACATAGAAACATAAGAATCTTTTTTTTCTCCATGCTTTGTCTTTGACATGCACAAAAAGCCAAACCAAAACAAAAAAGAACAAGAGCAATTTAAAACAGCGATTGTATTTACAAATACAGCTTTCTGTTCTTGTTTTGTATACTAACAGCCTTTTAAGACTTGGAATGAGTCACCTTGAGCTTTGAAGTCAGGTTTTAGCAGGAAAATAAATAAATCCAAAATATTCCCAAGCACCTAATTCTTCAAAACAATATGAGGGACATAGATGTAACATTTCAATATTTTAAGATTGCTTCAATCTGAAATGGTTCAAAACCATGAGTTCCCAGTCAATATAGGAAAGTACAGAGTGCCTTTCTCTTAATTCCCTTCAATTTTGAAGTCTAGTTGTCTAGCTTTATCAATGTCAAATACATAAGGCAAAGAGAATTTGCTACATATACTGAAAAAATTATAAGCACAGAGTCCGTCTCTTCATTTGCCAACAGACTGACCTGAATTTTGCAGAGCTGTCCTACTTGCCTCTGGAATTCAACAAGAATAACTGCAATTAATATTTTTCCTGCCATATGCCATCTTACAGCAGCAGACTATTTTATTCTTACCTTGTTTAAAATTAGGTTTTTTAATTCATGACCTTTTATAAAATAAAAACATTTTTCATGGCTGGCAGGAGATGTATAAACAAATGTATGAAGACCAGTTGCATTCAATTTTAAGACTTGGTAACTCAGATAATTATGCAGAACTAATTAATTCCAAATCTGTTTATCAACAGTAGTCTCTAGCTGCAGCATTTCATCCCAGAGGCATTAACAAAGGCTTATCACCTGCTTGTTGGATTTTATCTCAAAGGCAAATCAATAGGTAGAGTACAGAAAAAATGCCATTCCCACAATTAACAGTTTACAAAACTTGCAAGAACTTTTAATATCTGTTACCAATTAGTTTTCCAGACTTAAATTAAGATAAATTCTAAATGGAAATGGGATGTGCTAAAACAACAACATTTCTGCTTCTAACACATAGAAGAGCTATGTGAAAATGAAATATGAAATACAAAGAAATATTTCAAGAATTTAGATAGTTATTTAAGTACTAGCCAATTATTCTTGGCAAAATATTCACCATGCACTTGTATTGAAGAACTGTGCTGATGTTATTTGGTTTATTCCTCTGTCATTTTTTCTTCACTCCTGTTCTTTCATATTTTTTTTATCTCGTGGTTCGAGGCCCAGGTTTTCATTCACTATTACTTGTACTCCTGTGGAAATGTTCAATAAAGAAGTAGAGGAATGCAAAGTGCTTCCCATGGGTGTTGTTTCACATCCTTTCCCAAGTTTGTTCTATATTCTGATATGGAAAGAGCTTGATGTCTGGTATTTAGTGTGTGAGGTCTCACACATTCATCTAAGAAAATGTAGCTCTGAAGGTGAGAGGTTTGTATTTCTGTTCTGTTTAGTATATCTAAAGCATTATGACAAAAATATAAATCCATGTTTTTATATCTAAGCTGCAGAACAACAAAGTAAGCTGACTTCAAGATGTGCTTGTGGAGTCTCCTCAGCACACTCGGTTCCCAGTATCTTCCTAAATACTAAAGTCTGATTGAACCAACAGCTGTGGCCACACAAGTACAATAGTTTCTTACAGAATCCACAGATGAAATTCTGTTTCCAGTGAAATCTGTTACATAAAGTGGTTCCAACATGACTCAGATACCTACAAAAGGTGACTCACGATCCTGCAGATACTCCTATGCTCTATTTACATACATGTAAGATTAGTCATACACATAAATGTTGACAAGGTTTGAATCACTGTCACAAGGGTACTGTGGTTTTGTTTTTTTCTTTTTTTTAATAATCAAATCTTTCTCCCTTTCTTGCCCCTATTGGTAACTGCTTGTTAATATCTTCCCCTTTTTTTGAAATATGCTTCCATTCTAGAGAGATTTGGGCTTATATCTGTTTATTAAGACAGTTGTGGGTTGAGACACATTCCTATTAATATTTCAAAATCATATTTAAACAAAGTTTTGGAGTAAAATGTAGTTGTTTAATCAGTGTATTTTAGTCATTGATCAGTAGTGGAGAAGAGAGTCTGGTTGAAGGAGACTTAAATACAGACTAACTGGATTTTTTTGCAGATGTGAAGCACATTCCCTTTTTCAGATAAGCCATATTTATTTATTTAAACTATATTTACTTATATACTAGTCATACCTTTAAAATTCATGGAACAAAGCATAGTAAGAATTATGTAGTGTGCACTGTGTAGTACAACATACAATAAATTCAGCAACAAAGAAATTCAATAGTTCCAGAAGTACATTGTATTGCCTGCTCACAAGAAATTATAGGTAAAGAGAAGTGCCAGTCAAGGGTTAAATTACGAAATTTTGCAATTTATTTCTCATAATTTATGAGATTGTTAAATGTCAGAAAGTGGACTTTTTTTTTACTATCAGTATAAAATTGAACATACTGTGAGACATAAGGTAGCAGGTGTCTTGGCTCTAAACTATCAAGTCTGTGGGCATTCTGTTATAACAGGTGCTCCAAAAATTTGAACAGATTTTAACAAGAGCTGTATGGGCTTTTTAATTAGCCTGGTTACTCAGCATGTGGAGAAAGCACTAGGTATGTGCTTAAAACACCATTGTATCTTGCAAACAAATGTTTCACATACCCATAGTCATTCTTTTGGTCCTTATCTTAAAATTCCTTTCTATATGATGCTTGCATTTGATCCTTGTATTAATTTTTCTTATAATGTATCCTACCTGAAAAGAATCGTGATACCAAAAAAAAAAAAAAGGTGTTCAATAGGATATATTCTCCTGTTTGGAACTAAGTATTTGGGAACTTGGATTTACCTGATACCTAGCTGTGATTTTACTTGGCATTATAGAACTATGAGAAGACACACAAGAAAGAAATTCTGTGCTCCGAATCTCTTGGTTTTAACTAAGAAGTGTCTTCACTTCCAGTTATGCTTTTCCCATTAATTATTATTAAGTACATCACAAGATTTTTTAGAAGAGACAATGGAATAAACTTTAAAATGTAAACATAATAAAAAATGCTTTGATTTTACAATCCATATGATTGATTAGATATGATTTGATAGATATGATTTTAGAAATTACATGCATGAGTATAGCATGTAACACAAAAATAATGCAGATAAATTAATTTGTGTTATAATGTTTGTTAAAAAGAGTATGCCAAGGAATGTCGCTTTACAGGGGGGGGAGAAAAAAGAAAAAAAATGACGGCTTATGTAAGATTTTTATGTAAAATCTGCTGGAGTGAAAATTAAGATTTTGATTTATAAATAGTTTTATTTTCATATAAAAGTGATTTTACTAGTTGTGTCTGTAATACTGACATTAGTGTCTGCTGCCAGTATTTATCTAGAGATCTTTGCATCTATAATGATTTCGTTGTTATAAAGTTTTGTATTGCACATCTTAAATTACAGAAATCAGGGGTGTTTTTTTTTTAAGTCAGAAAAGATTGTTGAGAAATTATGTGGAGGATTTCACACTTGAAACATTTGTGTCAAAATATCTTTAACCACTTGGCCTAAGAATAAAAATACCAAGACACATTTTGATCCATATAAAATGCACACTTAAAAAAGTGCGTTTAATTTAAAAAATGCTTGTATCTGCATTTTTAAAGGAACTTCTGTCTTACATAAATTAATGTAAGAAATGCACATTTTATTTCACAGTGAATTCAGTCTCTTTTCTCATGCTATTATTTTTTTGCTCAGCAGTCAGAAACAAAGTATGGTCGATGATCATTTATTGCCCGACGTAATAATTATTAGCACTCCTTCTGTGCTTTTTAGAATTTAGAAATTCCAACCAATTTACAAGCTTGATGGAAAGCAAAGATGGGGGTATATTTATGCAGTAATTGAAAGGAGTATTATTTTATTACCATAGACGCTGCTTTGGAGAGGTAGCGATAGTGGTGAAAGCTGAGCAGGAAAAGTGTCAGTATGGGTTAGCCACCCAAAATCCCTACAGACTTTGTAGTCTGTTTTCTGCTGGAGGACAGGACCCTTGCCATTGCATTTCTGTGAGGCAACAGGAGTAAGACATGCAGATTGCAGTAGCGTGCACTACCTCTGCAGCTGAGACTCTGACTGGAGCGTTGGGTGCCTTGGGCACGAAGAATGCCTTGATTGCCGACTCTGCCTGTTTCCATCACCAGCTCCTGCTTGTGCTCCTGTACTACACAACATCACTCAGTTGTGCCAAAGCAGTTGATTGTTGATGATAAGGCAAATTTCCCTTTTTTGGAAAAAGTGAATATGTTCAGAAAATAATCCTGCTGCATTTAATGTATTATCAAACTATGGTCTTATTTTGCTGTGAAAATGAAACCTACATGCAAATTAAGTCTTTTGGAACTGTAGAAAATCTGAAAAAAATTAAATGGACTCTGAATTGACAGATACAGATAAGATGTCTCTGTCAGGGAGACTTTGAAGGGGTAATAACTCAGAAGAGGTAGTCTTCCTTTTTATTACTATATTTATTCCCTCAAGTAAATGCCTTCCTTTCACTCTTTCAAGGGCTCAAGAACAGTGACCACATTAGCCGTAGTTTTCTAGATTTGTCATCACGTTATGTTATCTGAATAATCATGCAAATTAGGGTGATTAGAAATACCACCCCTGCCGGAGGATGGTTTGCATTACCAAAGTGCTGTGTAGGAAAGTCTGTAATGAGATTCAGGTAGTAATGGATGAAAAATATGACAAATGAAACTGAAGGAGGGTGGCAATATAAAATTAGAAATCAGTGCAGTAATTACTGGGGGCTATGAGATGAAACCTTATGGAATTGCAGCAACCTATTTTTAAATTTGGTAGGGCTAGTCAGTTAATGACCAGAACTAAAATAAGCCATTTTTTGGATCTGGAGTTAAAACCAAGAAGACCGCTTGTCAAAACCTAGCTGTATCTTAATACAGTATTTATCTTGCAAACATGGAAGCTCTAATTGGGTTGATTGCATGTTACATTAGTATAGATGTTAAGTACAAGTGATGAGTAAAATGTTAGAAGGTGATGATTACATTTTTTAAACATTTGTAGTTGCTTTCTTATGTTAAAATTGATTTTTTGTGAGACAGATATTTACACTAGGCATATACATATATAAGTTAAAGTAAATATAAAGAATAGTAATATGTACAAAATACAACCAATCTTAAGAATTTAATCTGTAAGGGAAGATTTGAGAAAGGCTTCAGTTTTTAATAAGTTTTTTCCATGGAATAAACATGGCATGTACAGTTAGATATTAAAATCCATGAAGCTGTGTTCCCCTTCTAGAGTAGTTAAAAATTTAGATAAATTATTTGCCAGAATAAATTCTATGTATGGAAATTCCATTAATACTAAAAATATTACAGCTGTAAAACCTTGCAAAGACTTAGGACAAAGTTGTGAAAATAATGACAATTCTTAATGATATTTATAGTTCCATCCATTTATATAACCACAGGAGAGCAATATGGAATTAAATTAAGGCATTTATTTAAATATTTCCAAGACTACAGTCTTTGAAGAAGCTCTTGAAAATGTAACTAAAACAGCTGGTTGGCTAAGAGCATGCTTTTTCAAAGAAAAGTCAGTAATTCCATAGATGATCACTGGAAGAGATATTAAAGGATGCGTTTCAAAGTCATCATTGTTTATTTCCCACTGAATTTCACCATCTCACTGACTGCTCCTTTTCAGGGACACATAATATAGACTTGCTAGTGTGTGCCTAATTTTGGTGAATTTCAGCCTGAAAACAACCCTTAAAGAAAAAGTTGTGATTTTGTAAAGAGCAGAAAAACTGAATGAAAAATGAAGAGTTAAGACAATAATTGCAGTTTATTTTTTTAGCATTTAGTTTGACAGTTCTCATTATCTTTTATTGTACAGCGCCTGAGGTCAATTAGGATTTGGTTGGTCTTGGAGTCAGTTGACAGTGCTGTTTATAATTAGATAGAGGAAAGGGAAAGGTTGATGTTTTCTCTGTCTTCCTCATTAGGGCTTGCTGACTGAGCCAATTTTATTGCTATCTTAAAGGCAGTTAAAAAGGTCATGTGACTGTTTCCTAAATGAATTGTTTTGCAAAATATTGTTGTTTTTGTGAGGATACTCCATTGTTAGTTAGGGTGGATAAACAGTTCTTATTAAAATTTTGGAGCATACAGCTCATCATTTTAATAGACAAAGGAAAGCATGTGTATTGGTTTACCTTTCACACTCTAACCTAGCAACTGCAAGGATTCAAATTTTAAAGAACTGTCTGCAGTTCTGCAGAATCTGAGCTAAAGGTTTCACGCAATCAACTACAAATATAGTATTAAATTTTTATCTTTAGGAGCTACTAAACAGCACTTTCTATGAAGTAAAGCAATTGATATGAATAGTGTCAGACCTTTAAAATCTTTGCCTTTGTGCTGCTTGATGGTTGTTTAATACACCTTCATGATAGCACTCCCATAGAATTATTGGATTTCTGCATAATATTCTAAGGAAGACTCATTAGCTGGTAGAACTGATGTACATTTAAACAGCCTTGAAGATAATTTTTAAAATTAGCTCTGTGCATTGCAGTGATATAATGTAATAATCTTAATTCGTTAATATATCTACTGTTAATATTGCAATATTTGTTACATGTTTGGTGCAGCATTGACTCCACTAATAATTAAAGGTGAAATGCATATTATTTCTCAGAACATTTAGTACAGTTATTTAATAATGTTTTTATTTAGTAACTTTTTTGACAGTAAGCAATGCATATGTATTTCTATAATAAGTATTGTCACATAATGATACTAATAGAAGATAAAAGACATCAACCGTCTAGTTCAGAAAGTAATGTAAACTGACATTTGAGAGCTCTTGATAGAAAAAAAGAAAAAAAAACCCAAGAAACTAAAGATAAAAGAAAGAAGAAACTGCAAATGAAACATGAGAGGGAAAGTCCCAACAGTTCTAATTAAAGATATTTCAATGTTAGAACTGCAGCATCCACCCACATGTCATTCTTGCATGACATGTAACAGAAGATCACCAGTTCTGCCTTCCTTGTATGAAATATTTTTCCTATAATTGTTTATCAATATCAGCAAAAGTGAGAGTTTTGCATAATCATATTCATAAATTGCACAGAATAGCAGTAATTATACTAAATCTGCATGTAACCAAAAAGTGATTCTTAAAGTAACTTTCAAGAAATACTGCCAGCCATCTATTATCCAGTATTTTACTGTCTGCACTGGTTTCCTTCACCACATAAGAGATAAAGGAGCAGCCTGGAGAAGGTGACTAGCTCATTGCATATGTAAAAAAAGTAAAATGCATGTTTCCTTTATTTCACTCAGAGGACAGAAGTGAAAACAAAAAGCCAAGCATATTCATGACAGTGGCAGATGGTGCCAACCTTGCACAGCTATTTTCTTTGATTATTGGCTACTTATACTTTTAAAATGAGAGACAAAGCCAGAAAGCTGTAGTTCTAGAAGAAGATAATGAAGTCACACTGACATAGGTCACCATCCTGAATATCATCCAGATTTGTTCTTGATTTCTATAGATTTTTTTCTCAATTTTTCCTTCTACTTTGTATTTTCTCTAGGAAGCCACCTAAACTGAACCCAGGTGTCTTTATATTCACACCAGTGTTGGACAGAGTTTGAGATTATGTGGAATAAATTTGTCTATGCCATTTCAGAAAATATTTTATTATTATATTCTTTAAGAACTGCCTTTTTATTCCCAAAGAATAATATTAAACTCACAGTAGTCAGTATCTTATTAGTATAACCACTGTCAAGCACTGAGTGTGGATTTTGAACTGTGAATATTGAGTTCTGAGAAATAAATTTACTGTGCTGAGTCATATGGAGCCGCTTTGGAAAAAACTATTTCTGGATTCAGGATGGAGGCATTTCTCAAAGTCTCTAAGTGAACATCAGGAGATTTTTGAGTATTCTTATTTATTTTCTTTCCTGCTCAGAAGCTTGTATACAGTATGGTAATAGTTAGATGCATGTTTAATGAAAATAAAAGCTACAGTCAAGTTAGAATGAAAGAGGAAGGAAATTCTACAAAGGCTCCATTTATGATAATTGATTTTAACACCCTTTCAAACAAGAAAAGTCCAGTGGAGAAAGGAACACCTTTTCCACAGTGTGGAATGAATCACACTGCCTTTATAAAGAATCTAGAGGATGAATAGGGGAATTTAGGGCCCAAACACTGAGACCAAAGGACATTTTTCCTACCCAGGAATGTGACCAGCCTGGTTCCCCTTAAATACTAAATTTCTTTTGCAGCAGTAGAAGAAAAGACAAGCAAACACTAGTTGAGCCCAGAGAGAGCCCTCCCTAACAAAGAAAAAAGCATCACTGTTGTTTCCAGAGCAGAGGAAACATTATACACAGATTAGGTGAGGTTAATAATGAGGGCTGAAGAGATTTTTATTGCCAGGTAGAGCCGCCTGGATTTGTAATTCTTGTGTCTGGAGCAGTGCTCTACTGCTAACCACATTATGAACATGTATGCTTATGCTTATGCTGATGTGATTGTGTTGCAAAGGAGACTATTTGCAAGGAGAAACATCAGGATGCAGAACCTGTGATCTTTAAATATTTTTTCAAATAATTATTTTGAAACTGGAAAAGCCTATGAGATGTTTGTGTTTTAGTCATAACCAGTTGCTATTTTTGGTGGTCAAAGAATGAAACAGGGTCTTGTAAGTGATACGGCTTCTCAATAAATGATAACCTTATACTGTGCCATGCATCATTTTCTAAAAAAGTAGCCCTATTATAACAATTCCAATGCCATTTTACCCCTTCCTATAACAAATACAGCAATGAGCTTTTAATATATTACAGTGATCTTTGTGCTACTCTCTTTCCTCAAAGTTTCTTTGAACTACATCTAGTAGATCCTCAGCATACAAATGATTCTAGCAAAAATTGTAATCAGGGATTTAGATTTATATTCTAGACCTCTGCTGTGCTCGGATTTACTGTTGTGTTCCTCTTTGCTGAACTGTTACCACTCCTAGTTATAGTCAGAGCCACCTTCCCAGAGTAGGAGCACACAGAGGATCATTTTGTTCAACTTGCCCTTGTATCCTAGTCCAACAGGCTGGTCTTCAGGTGCTTGCTAGTATTTGATGGCCCAGCAGAGAAAGTGGATATGATTCCTCTTTACTTTGCTATCTTAGGTATAATAAAGGAACACATGGCTGAACGTGCAGTGATGGTGATTCCTGGAGAATCAGAAGAGCTTGGCGGTACCTTTTCATTGTGATTTTTGTGCTGTTGTTTGACATCACTGTAGTCTATTTTAGGCAATGCTATTGAAAATGAATGCATTCTCTTTGAAAATTGTTATCCTCCATTAAACAAATGTACATGTGCAAAGATACAGGACAGCAGACTTATCAGAAGACCTTGACAACAAAACTGCCAATCTTCCCATCCAAAACCTATACAACATGTACTTGACAGTGATGGAAAATGTAAGACAGGTGACAGCTCAGGCACACAGAACAAGTGCATGTTTTAAAAGCAAGCACACATGTAAACCCCAACACTATCAGGAAACTGGTGCATTTTTCTGCAGTTTCGCTAAGTTAATAATTTAATGCCTGCTTGTTTTTGTTTGTTTGCTTGTACTGTATGTTTCTCATTTTTTTCTTTTGGTATGTGATGGTAAAAAGACCAGCAAACTGAGATGAAGAAAGCTTTTTATATATTTTTTATATTTTATATAGGTTTAGGTTTGGATTGTNTACAGATATATTCACAGGATGTATGTGTACATATAAAAATATATTATATATAAAATATATTATATATTAATGTATTATATACAAAATATATTTTGTGAAGATATTATATATTCACTATCTATAAATTCATTGAAGAACAATAACTTTATATAGACCTCACACAATAAAGTATGTTTGCTGGGCCCTCACACTTCTGAGGCACGCAAATTCTTACTGACTTGCATAAGTAAACATGCAAACTTTGACTCTGCCTTTTCCATGACCCTTGGTTCATGTTAACTTTATGTTAATTGCCAGTGTCTTTGGATAGGCAAACATATGCAGTCTATCTCCTTGAATCACAGAATCACACTATTCATTAGTACATAGTACCGGATGTTGAATAAACAGTCCCCAGTCCATAACACTGATAATGTCGCTATTATTGCTGCTAAAATTAATGACCCTCATCTCAAGAGCCATTTTTTTCTTTTCCAACAATATAGTGGATATAGACAAAAAATAAAAATTAACAGAAGCTTTTATGTATTAAAACCAGAGCCAGTTGGCTGCCTTGGTTAGGGAGACCAAATGCCAGCAAACCCAAAATCTTCATTCGCTTTGAAGACCTCATGCTGAATGAGAAGCTGTTGTTAAGATAAAGATATTCTTTGCAAGCGCATTAATTTTCTTCTTTTTGAACTCTCAAGTGAACAGAAAATTTAAGCAAAAAATTATGCCTGCCCCTTTGAGATCTGAAAGGCTCAGAACGAGCATCCTTTGAAGACATGAAGTTGATCAAAATGAAGCATTGAAGCCATGAAACTGTAGAGATATTTGACCCTATGAAATACTGGACTCACTGAAAAGTGCACTAGATAGTTCCTGTTGCAGAAAGTAACATGACATTTCTCTGTATTGAGCTCCGTGTTATTCGGGAAGTTGCTCTACAAAGTGGTTGATGAGGCTGTTGCTTGTAGCCTTGATGGATAGTTCATCTAAAACTCACAAAACAAGTATTTCTCAGCATGCCCTCCTAGCCACTTTTGCTGAATATGGGTGTTTAGAGGGTCAGATATAGCCAGTACAGAAAGAGATTTTTTCAAGGTGCACAACTGTGTCCCTGGGTTGGAATAAAATAAACAAAAAGTGATTGTTCTTGGTAACTTGGTTTGTAAAAATATTACCAAAATTCCATATTGTTGCCTGTATGTGTTAACTATAGTTATCTCTCTAAATAGAGCTGTACTTTTTCTGCAACAGGAATTTATTCTAATACTTTTATACTTTTCTTTCCTTAGTGGTATAATAACTACTGTGCCATATATATAGAAATTACTCCCAAGAATGTAACAAGCAGGATTCACACATTTAAATGATTTTTTTTTTAAAGCTGAACTGTTTCCAAATTCTTCTATCCAAGCATCACTTAAGAAACTGTTTGTTCAGTTCAGTTTCATCTCTGCAGCTGCCAAACCACTTCAGTTCTGCCAGCTCTGCTCTCTGATTGCAAAATAAAGGGTGGTCACTTCACAGTGTATGCAAGAAATATTGTAATTTTGTGAAAATTATGACATTTAAGAAATCCTTTCAATAGTAAATTGTTAGGCTATCCTGCTACTTGCCTATTTAGCAAAAACCAAAAAGAATATTTTATATTCATTTCTCCATACTTTCCTGTAACATTAGTGAATATGATATTCAGGGTTTGCATTTCCTAAGATTCAAGCACTTTGCTGCAGCTTACATTCAAAAATATTTTTGTAGTATAATAGTCTGTCAAAACAAATCTGTTTGCCTCATTTTTGTGTGTGCACAAGGGTGTCCTGACTGCTTTTTGTCCTTCTCTATTGATAACACTAGGACAATAGTAATTGCACAAAGTAGGAAAGCTTCTCTTTTTTTTTTTTTTTGTTTCTTTTTTTCCCCCTTTAAAATCAGGGGATATGTGAAAAAATGAATCAAATAGAACCATTATTATATGAAAAATGTTACTACATAAATGCATTAACCATTTTCATAGTTCGTGCCTGAAGACTGGAGTCTCCTGTGTCCATACTGCGTGCAGAAACACAAAGGCACAGTACATGGGAAATTGCAACCTGTTTCATTAGGAGGAAAATGCAAATAATTACCTTACAGTAATACTGTGTCACATACATTTATTAATTTTCAGAAAAAGTAATCTCAATTGTTCAGTAGTCTATAAATGAAAGGCCCTCACTTGATATAAAGTAAAATATGTATGATATTGCTTTTAATCTGAAATGTAATTTAAAGCAAAATAGAGAGGGAAAAATCTGTAAGATGCTTACTGATAATTTGCTTGAGTTCCAAGCAGTTTTCTTCTCAGGAAAATAATTTGCCTTAGCTGAAGAAGAAATTACAGTGTGATAAGAAATAAAAAAGCAACAGAATAATTAAAGGATTTGGTTTTTTTATAAGCTTTTTTCCCTCTTGATAATAAAAAAAAAAATTCGATTTTAAATTGTGATACAGAAAAGTTGTTAAAAATAACAAAATACCAGGATACAAATTTGTGCAGTATAGAAGCAAAAAGGAAGGAAAGAAGGAACTGTGATTTTTTTAATAAAACAAATGCAAATATGGGAATTGCCGCACCATTCTGATTTTTCCTGTGACTAGCCTTTTATCTTATTCAGGTATTGCTTCTATCAGATCATGTTGTGTTTTTCCCATGCTGACCTGTGTTTTGCTTGGTAGGAAATCTCTGCTCAGAGACACTCACTATGGGGTGAGGAATCATTTCAAGGGCTGCTTTTTGTTCACCTTGTATTATCACTGTGAGGTGCCAAAACTAACTGTAAGGCAATACCAAATCAACCGTCATGTATTGCACCCACTTTCTACTTGATGTGTATTGTAATTAGCGTTAATTCTGAATTATATCTAATACGAATAAAGATTATAGAAACAGGTATTTCACTTTTTCACTAAGAATATTTTTGAGAGGTACAAGTCACTTTATTTTTCTTCATATTAGGCTCATAAATAGTACTTGATATAATTACAGATACAGAAGAAATACTAGCACACCTCTTACATGGGGTATTATGTAAACATTAGCATTTGTTTGTCAAATACTATTTTCTCATATACTTGTGCAGACCCACTAAACTGAATATATGCAGAGAGATACGTCCGCTAGCAAATTGTTAACCCAGAGAAATATATCCTTTGCAACACAGCTTCATGCCAATCGGCACTTCAGTAAACACTGCCACATCATGATGACTGTTCTCCAGGAATTAGCAATGAGTTTGTTTATAATCAAGTTTATCAATATTTATAAAGTACTGTACTTAAGGGGATAATATATTGATAAAATACAGTTCTAAAATGCATTACATTTCCACATTATATTTAATGGCTAAAAATACATGTAGTGGGTGTGGAGTAATAGGGGCCATACCCAGCCCCCACAAACAGTTTCTTTATCACCCCATCTGCTACCCCAAATGCTAACTCTCAGGAACACCACTGCTTTGCAGCATGTTTTATTATTCAAGCCTTGGTGGGAGGAGAGCTGCAGAAAGAAAGTGTTAACTGTAGAGAAAGGGAGGGTCAAACCAAGACCCAGAATAAGCTGTATTGCTCCACTAATGCCAGGACAGTGGCACAAACTTCCGCTGGACCTGAACTGGCTCCTAAGTACTATTAGATTAGATTAAAACCTGCTAGAAAAAAAAGGAACAGTGAGAAGGAGGTCTAAACACATTTGTCAAAGAATTAATAAAGAGGCTAAAGGTATTTACGTAGGCAGGGAACATATGGAAGAGGAACAAGGCAGACTTTGAGAAGAAATTATTTAGCTTCATTAAAAAAAACACAACCCAAACCAGAACAAAGATAAGGCTAGGAAAAAGAATAAATACAAAGTTTACACTGTTTTCGTACTGCCTTTCTATTTTTTCCAAAAGGAAGCAGGAGGTTGGGGCCTGATCAGAGAAGTCAAGCAAAGATTCTTTTTGCTTTGTGTGGGGTGCTTTGGAAAGAAAAAAATGCTGCTAAAGAAAGATTAAATAGTGATGAGCGCTAATGGGGGTTTAAGAGACAAAGCGTCCAGTTTGAAGCACTTATTGGCGATGTCTACACTATCACCACTTGCCAAAAACACTTCCATCATTGTGCAATGGCTGAGATTTATAACTGACTTCCAGCATTTTAGTCTAACCCAGCTCAGAGCAGGTGAGGAGCTGACTGAATGTAGCTTATTGAGATGATTTGGGGCATGACAATACAGTTCATAAATGCAAGTTAAATTCAGTAAACAATTTCATCTGGAAAAAAGTTGGGGGAAAGCAAAAGAAAGTGAGAAAACTGAGTGGTTTTTTTAATATATTCACAATTTTAAAAATTAATTTTTGGCTTAGTATTTTCCCTTAAAAATTGCTCTATTTTTAATTAAAAAACTATTAAAATGAAAGATTCCTGGAAGTGAGCCAAATGTTTTGGTTTAGGACAATTGAAATTGTTTAGGACAGCATAAAATTAATTATGTCTCTGGTCATGTGATTCATCTGTCGATCTGAAAATTTTGTTATTTATACATCTCTTAACTAGATAATACACTTGTAGCCAAAATGACTAGCCAGTATTCTGGGTCTCACTGGCACATGTCTATTAAAACGTGAAGCTGACCATATGAATCATGTTTTCTTACAAAAAATCCCATTAATTTACAATTATTGCATTGAATTCAATCAGGCCAAATAAGACACAATTTTCATTTTCCCAGTTGCAAACCTGACAATGTTACAGTGTTCCTTGAACAGACAGTCTATTTCTTGGTTGCTGGTTTGCTATGGTAAGTTTATAATTTGCCATAGGCAGTTGATTTATTTCAGGGTTTCAGGGTTTTGTCTCTGCTTTTTACCTTTTTGTTTTGTGTTTTGGTTTGTTGTTTGGTTGGGGTTTTTTTCCTGTTTTTGGTCCTGATTGCTTTTTCCCGGGTATAGGTGTTATGTAGATGTTTACATTTATAGACTAAACTGACCTTTGTGCTAAGGTGTACAACGTACACCAATATATCCAAAGATCTGTGGGTTCACTGAAAGGAAACCAGTTCCTGACCTTACAGGAATTGTTCATCAGTGTGGAATGGTGAGGAATGAAAGCATCATACCAGAAGACATATTTTCTTGTATGTACTTCTCTGCTCTTGTGAAGACTCCGGAGCATCAGAGAGACAGTCTCAGATGATGAAGGGTCAGGGTAATGGTCTCTTTCTACTGCACTCAAACAGAACTTAAGATAAAATAGACAATCTACATGTAGAAAAACCACAGATTGGTATTTGAAAGTATGGAAGTTTGTGCCTTGATGTTTGACTGAATAGTGTCCTCTTAATCTATATATAGTTTAGAACCTTTTAAGTTTTCTGGCCTTGGATAATCAAATCCTAGTATAATCAAGTCAGCTTTCAAATTTCCAAGCCAAAAGATTCCATGCAGTATATTCAGCAGTGATCCTGTATGAGGTACTATAAAAAGCCAAATTCTGTTTTATCTATGTGGCCTTTCCTCAAGAAAATTTATGCTCTCTTGCTGGTTGAAATGTGTTAGCTGACACTCTTCTTCACCAGAAATGGCTGTGGACTGAGTCATGATCAAGGATGGGTTATCTTATATTGGGACGGCTGCAGTAGTTCCCTACCCACACTGCAGGAACCGTTCAGACTCTGATGTAACAGCTACAGAATTGCAGATAAGAGCTTGGCATTTGTGTAATAAACTTTAGCAGTTCAACTACTGCTTTGTGAGAAGCAGAGCCAGCTCTGCAGTCAGCGTAGGAATCTCTAAGAGAAGCAAGGAAAAGAGGGATGCAAAACACTGAATCTGCCTCAACTGAAACCATCCCCTCTAGTGAATTAGATCCTTATGGTGTCGTGATTGTTGTGGTGAGTATCCAGCAGAACACTTTGGAATGAAAGATAGAACAATAGAATAATACTCTATGATTGCTTGGATGAATTGAAGGTGGCAGAAACAGCTTTTTATTAACTTCATACAATGATATTTCACATGGCTAACCTGAGATTCAAAGTCCAAAGGAAAATAAGTTTGGCACTGTAGGGAAAGTATTCCTGTAGTTACAAAATTAAGGAAAACAATAGCACATTGTCTCAGAGAGCAGTGGCATGGGTTTAGAGAAAAGGGAATTAATACTACTGAATACAGTCAATTTTAAGTATGGCGCAAATACTGTTCTTCAAAATGTCATTAACATGCAGCAAAGACATATAACTCTAGGCAATGGCTAGAAAGAATTACAGCCTCCCTGGTTACCTGGAATACTTAAGCATGACATTCCCAGCTCAGTAGGGAAGGACTAAGACTCAACAAATTGTCTGCTTTCTAATTGTCTCTTGGCTCAGCTTGAAAAATGCAAATAGAACTAGACTGCAAAAATTGGTTCAAGGAGCCCTAACAGGATATCAAGCATTGAGCAGTATACAGCAGATGGTAAAAGATTTTTAAAAAGCAGTCTTCTTGAAGTTCACAATAGTCTAGGGAGTTAGAGAATGGCAGGTGGAGCAGGAACTATAACAGGTTATGAATTGTCAATAATTTCCTTTTCAGTGGCAATGAAACTGCTCTTGAAATCACAGAAAGGTTACAGAGATACAGTGTAATTGGAAGAAAAATACCTCAAGTGTGAACTGACACAAAGATGTAACAACTTCAAGAACTACAGAGTAAGAATGTAATATTCCAAATTAATATTTACAAGCTAATACAGAATTATTTCTGGTCAGTCATGAAAATCTTATCTAGATGCATTTAAAAGAACGCACAAAAGAAACACAGACTATAAATTAAGATAATTAAGCAGCTGCATACATAGGACCACATTCGGTAGCAGAGCATTATTATCAAGATCAGCACCGTCCTTCATTACTGTACAAAGGACACAAAAACTGTGACCCAAATACTTGAGGTTTGCAATCAAAACAGATGCTGCAGCATAGAAATGCACAGTGTATGTGATAGGAGGCTACATTTAAAGAGTACACAGTGATGCACAGGGCATGATGTGGACACAAACAATTCTGGATTTTTATCTGCACCGGATGAATATTTTATTTACCAGTTCCCTCTGCTGACTTCTTCACTCTCCAGTAGAATACTAAGGAAAGTAGAGCACAACTCTCACTAGCACACCAGTTGCAAAAGTAAGCAATTCCTGACAGCAAATAATAACTGGTAAAATGTTGTTGAATTTGCTGCTTCCCGTCCCCTTATCCTCTCACTATGGCAGGCAACTGCCTACTTCCCCTATGCTTTAAGTCAGGCATCCTGTCTCTGACAGAATGGACATACTGACAGCAGAACATGAAAAAAGAAGGTGAAATTACTGTTGTCAGGCTGATAAAAAGTGAATGGAGGATGTTGTACAGTTTCGAGGAAATGAAAAATAAAATTAGAATATAATTACCTCAGGTAGTCTGCATTTAGATAGCCTGAAACAGTGGCATCCAACATAGACGTGAATTTCCCCCTTCATCTTAATGGAGCACTAACTGCAAAACATAATGAAGACAACTTTAATGTTAGTAGTGGTAGCTGTTCCATTTCTCAGTCATATACAAGATACACTGCATTACAGCACCACTTCATTACCACTGAGCTTATTTGATACATGCTAATGTTCCATTCCGCTTGAATGATTGCTTGGAAGAATACCATTGGAGCCCACAGAAGGTCCAAAAGCAGAAAGGCACAAGGAACAATCTCGGAGTCAAACATAAAATTGCTACTTTCAGATCTCATTCCTAAACTTTAAAACAGCTCATTGATCTCTGATATCTGCTTGTCATAATATTGTTTTTCCTCTGCAACAGAAGTCTGACAGCTTCAGACTTCCTTTCCTCATTCTGATTTTTTATAAGATCAAAGTACACCAGTTAGAAATCAATTTGAGACATTCAAGAAAAAAAAAAAAGAATCCAGCAAAACTTGACTGCTGATAAGGAAGATTTTCACCCAAATGAGAAACAGGCCTGTGAAGAGACCATGGCCACAAGAAGCTGAGACCCTCGACAGGCTATCAGCTTTCTGGGATGGGAATGTTTGGAATAGCGCGAGTTGCATAGTAACAGAGAAAAAATAAATTCTTTCACCTCATCTTCAGATAATTGTAACAATAGTAAAGCGTTAAAACTGTTAAAGTCTCCATGCTCACTTGCAGAAGATAGACAGCTTAGTCGTTTTCCTTGTTTTACATGAAGCCATTTACCTTTCTCTCTCAGGAGGCAGCAAAGTCTGAAGATACAGGTGGATTTTCAACTTTCATTTAAAATAATTGATTATTTGAACAAAAATCCTATAAGTCAAGTAAAAAGAACCTGTACTGCAGCAACCTTAACATGGCACAGAGAGAGGAAAAGCACGAGTTATTTGGAGCATTGGAAGAAATCCTCCTTATGTTTTCTTGCTGACAACTCAACTCATAGAGAGAGAGATGTTTCTCTTTAGGAAGCCAGGTCTCTCCTGCCCAAAGGACTTGGCAGAGAATAGGTAACAGGCCATGTTAGTGAAGAGAAAATTTTAGGTGATTCCTTTTTAAGCCAGTCCTTTCCACAATGTGGTGACTTCCTTAAAGACCACTTTTATATATGAGTGTGTATACATGTATATATGTATTTATACACACACGTATGTACAAGCAAATGTGTACTTCTTAGAGATGCCCCGACTCCTTAAAACTTGCTGAAGAAAACCAAGGTGCTTCAATTTAGTGGGTGAAAAGTGGCTTAGAAATAGGACAGTTTACCAAATTATGGTGGTCCCATCCCACAGAATGTTGTCCTTTCTTTGCAAGCTGTATAAATTCAGCCTTCAGCTACATTTCCAACTTTGATTTCTTGTCACATTTCTCGTTTCTGTATCTCTGCTCAGCCAATGGCAGCAGTGCCAATCCTCCAGTTGTTAAATCTATCTGAAATCTTCCCCCCTCCTACTTTATATCACCCTCAAAGTGATTTTTGCAGTCTCTCCTCCAGAAAGAGAGAATTTGAACACAAAGACTGAATATTTGAGCCAACGAGAGAAGTAAAACGAGAATCGTTGCAGTATTTTCTTTAACTCATGTTATCCTGTGCACATTACAGGAAGGAGAATGTCCCTTTAAATAGTTTGGGAGCCCTCTAGTGATTCTTCCTTTCTTTCAGTGAAGAAATGATGAGATCCTTCCCCCTGCCATTGTGCCTTGGGGTGGAGAGGCCTTTCTGCATAGCTGATGGACCCAGTGTGTGCCATCCCATCATGCCACTGTTAGTTCCACAAATCCTCAATGTGGCACAGAAAACCTGAATAAAATGCTTTCCTTTCTTCAGTCATCCTAGTATTTCCATTTTATTAATAATTTATTCATCCAGTTTTGCAACATTGCAAACTCTGGGAGATCAGAGACTTAAACCTTGGCAGCATTTTGACTTGGTTTGCAAAGGACCTTCAGGGCAGAACCCCAAGTATGTGTATGCCAGCGTGTGCTGCAAACTCTTCCTTCTGAGCTGTCAAGAATTCAAGTGGAAATCCTGAGCCTTCAGATTATGGTGAGAGCTGAACCTTTTGCTATTCTGCCATTACAAACCATAAGCTCTTATAAAATATATTTTTAGGAGTCCTATTGAATCGCACAGTATGTAGCATAATGTAATCAATACAAGAAGCTGCATATAAATAATCTGTTTGGATTCTCACACATTTTAAGATGAGAGAGGGCACCATTCCCAGCAGTACTCCCCCCCTCCCTCAGAGTTCACACCTTTTATGGGGGAAAATGATTGTAAAGTATTCATTTAAGCCAATAACCAAAGCTTATGTTATTCATTTCTCGGTGATATACATAGTGCTCTTTTTGTATACTATTAACTGTGGACATATGTTTTTCATTTGACTATGTTACTTACACACACAATTCTTTTAAAAAATACGTAAAATATAACAGCTGCTGTAAAAAAAATATTTTTAGATCTCTGAAGTGCCTGACGAGCTGCAGTGCACAACAAAAATGGTTTGGTCTTTGTAATGTGCCCATAGTAAAATCCCATGGAAAAGGTCGGTCCTTTCCCTAGAAGGGGGCAAAGTGGCACAGTTCTAATATGACACTGCACTTCTCTGGGGTGTATTCCTTGGCTGTAACAGTAAGGTCTTGATCATTCACTGCATCAACGCAATGATGCAAACAATCGATCAGCCAACTTTAAAAACAGCAGTATAAAAGCAATTGTAAAGGCACCAACTGTATCATCTGAGCTTTGCTTTGACATTGCTGTTTTCTGATGGCAAAAATATACCTATTTCCTGCCAGTGTAAGTGAGAGATTAAGGGGTAAATATAGAAAACCTAAAGTTTGCTTTGGATTAGAACTTTTTTCTTTATGAATTATTGAATAAATCAAATATCCTTGGTTCTTATCCCAACAGAGTGTGATGATTGCTAGCTTGAAAAAAATGTAGCAAGAGCAAACGTTGGCAAGAGTGAAGCATTATAATGTGATGTCTACAGAGACTTAGAGATAGGGAGGATTGTCAGTTACAGTCAATTCTATCAATATTGGTAGAAGATATTTAAACTGTAATTCTACCTAGACTAAGGTACTTAAAACCAGTGTTTGTGGCTTGAAAACAACCTGTGCGAGACTCTTAAAGAAATAATTGCACCACTAGTTAATACATAGATGCAGGTTATTCCATTGCAACACATTTGACTGCTACTGTGTGAGGGAATGGCAAGTGTGGAAAATTGCCAAAACTGAATGTCTTCTTCCTTCTCTTCCAGCTGATAAGACAGAACTAAGATGCTTTTGTAAAATCATTCATGTGGTATCTGGGAAATAGGATGAGAAATCAAAATCTTCTTTATGAAGATCACAGTCACACAGTGGTAGGGAACATACTGGGGAGGAGACTGCTATCAGAAGAATTCTGACATTCCCAGCTGCAGCTGCAGCACCATTCTGCAAATTTTCTGCTGCAATTTGATGGGGAACCTTGGTCTTTACTTGCACCAGACCCTGCCCTGCCAGGTTCTGCTAAAACACCTTGCAACACCCAAGCTGAATGTCTAGACAGACATTTCTTTGTTTTGCCTACGTATTCATTGCTTTCACCTTGATGTTCCAAAAGTGTCAAGCCCAATGTATTCAAAGATGTCCAGGGCGTTCAAAGCTGTGCAGTGTTACTGAAGCACTTCCATTCTGCTGCAAAGGTGTACAGGGTGCACAAAGTTCCAGAGACCATGTCCTTGAATCACTTACAGTCAGTTTTTACAACAGGAAGTTGCAGTAGTGGTATCCAGCTGGCTTTCCACTGATTTTTAAAGTGTTGGTTTTACAGCAACAATTTTACAGTATTAACTTTAAAATTTTTGAAATGTAGCTTATTCCAAAGCTTTTGCTTAGCTTGATGTGGATGCCAAAATTTCCACAGATTAGTCAACTTGACATTTGAATCCTCCTCCCACAGGCTGATTCTGATGTTCCCTAGAAGTGGTGTAATCAATCACTTCTAATTTTTAGAATGGGAATATGTGTAAGGAAGTTGGGTTTTATTTGGAATCTGAAGGCCTGTGTATACATTGGGTATATTTATTTCAAAAGAATGGCTCACAGGTTTTGCATTTTTCATACTTCATTTTTCAATATTAGTAGCATCCTTCACAAATTTCCTCAAAACAAGCTCTGATGCCTCTGCAATGATAATAATTATTTTCTTTCATATTTGCAAATTTCCATGTTCCATGTCTTCATAAAAGTTGTCTCTTATTTTAGTTATGTTTAAATAGTATTTAATCCATAACAGTGGTGAGACGGTATTTCTTTTAGAGTATCAATCATGCTGTACAATCATTTTGTCCTTAGGCAATCTAGTTTATTAGTAGTTTTTGCCATTGGGCAATCTAGCTGATTGATCATTGGAGATGTAGCAGTGGTTTCACTGTCAGGTTCTCCATTATTTTATCAGTAACTACAGGTCTAGAGTATAGATTTAAGTTTCCTTAAAATTACTATCCTCCTGAGAAAAATTTTGCTTAGTGCTATACGAATTTCATATATGGAGACTGCCTAATCAGGTAGTTCTTCATATTGATGGCTAAGTGGATGTCAGTACAGTTTTACAGTGTTCAAACGTGTAAATTTAAAGGACGGAAAATAAAGGGAAGGCAAGTTCCTTAGGGAATGTCTGCACTGTGCAATTAGATGCAGTGCAGATATCCCTGAACCAGCGCTGACCAACCTAAAAACTGAGTAGCTGCATTAGCATGATTTTGCACTTCAGTGAAATCTTTGACTCTCAGTAGTAAGCCCTGGCTCCAGCTCAGTGCCATGGTGATGCAGACTTAATGCTTTTGCTTCCAGAGCAGGAGTCAGATCTGCTGTGCGTTGTTGTGTGGGAGTCACTGAGCCGTGGTACAGCTTCTAGCTGATGGAAAGTCATCTGTGATCCTGAATTTTGAGTGAGCAGATATTGAAATTGTAACTGCTCTTGAATATGCACTACAGCTTTGTGGTTTTTGTTTGTTTGTTTGTTTTGTTTTGTTGTTGTTTGTTTGTTTGTTTTTGTTTTTGTTTTGTTTTTGTCAACTCAGAAGCCTGGAAGAATGGCAGATCAGCTTGATTTCAGTGCCAAACAGGCTTGCTCCAGCAGTATCACTCAACTAGATTCCCTCACAAGACAGAGACAAAGATGAGCTAAAGCTGGCTATAGTTTGGGCCATAATTCCTGTGAAATTTGATAAACTTCTGTCAGTGACCTCGTGTGTGTACCTTAACTACATGATGGACTTCCTGCACTAAGTTAGAACTGGATCTAATCTGAACTCAAGCTTACACACTTGTCTGCAGGTGTCTATTCACAACAACAGCTCTTGGAAAGAAAGTTTGAGCTTAACAGTGGAGATCTGAGATTGTTTCCCTTTGCAAATTGCAGCTGACTCCTGTGGTG
Organism: Grallaria varia; assembly: GCA_013396735.1. NCBI lineage: Eukaryota > Metazoa > Chordata > Aves > Passeriformes > Formicariidae > Grallaria > Grallaria varia. The sequence goes on from VWZG01008105.1 coordinate 33,179, forward strand.
AGGAACGTGATTGCACTGGGCTCAGGGGGATAACACAGAGTGCCTAGAGTTTTAAAATTAAATGACAATTGGTATTTTGCTTTTTTTGTTTTATTTTTGGGGAAAACAAATTGCCTTTGAACTTCAAGTGGTTTTTAGATTTATGTAAGGAAAAGAGAAAGGTAGGAGAGAAATAGTTGTGTTCATGGGATATTTCTCAGCTCTTTCACATCATACATACAATATTCATTGAATTTTTTCTAAAACAGAGCAAGACAAAGGGAAGCAAGTAAATATGCTTTAGAGATGAATTGGGGTTTGGGGACTGAGAATTCAGGGTAACACTGCACCAGGGAGCAGGTGGTAACCACTGTGTTCGGACAGGAACGCAGGGTCCCCCCACACTCACAGCTTGGCCCAGGAAGTTCCTGTGCTGAGCAGCTTCTCAGGCAAAATTTGTGCTGGCAGAAACTGTTTAGTCAATGCTGACTGTCCTATGTAAATACAAGAATGAAAAGGTCTTGCATGGTATTAGAAACAATACACGTGAGACCGATGGTGAGCTACAGGGACACAGAAAGCTAAAACAGAGAAATCTCAGCTTAATTCCAGCAGTAATATTGTTCTGACTCCAGACTTCTTCAAGAGCTGTGTTTTAAAGCAAGGTTGTTGGTTTAATTTAATTTAATTTAATTTCATTCATCCTAAAGTAATTTATGTTTGTTTAAGCAGAGTACACTTCTACAGGGAAGAAGAAAGACGAAATTTAGCTCATTGTCAAAATTAGCAGAAAAACTGCAGTCCTCGAGGAAACAGGATAATTTTTGAAACAATTCCCTTTTCTAAGTTGCTTTTTAATAAAATAATGCTAAAGACTGGTGCCCAGCTTTTCTGCCAACAGAAATGAAATGACACTTCAGATTTTGAAGTGAATTTGCCCAATGCAGCAGAACACTTAGATGTAGGCCTGGAATGTAGGTAGGAATAGGAAGCTGTAAGTGCACTTCAGACTCAGAGGTTCAGAATTCGCACAGCAGAAACATTTATCTCAAGGAGGGAGGTTGGGTTCCGTGAGCATTTAGCAGTCCTACTTGTGCTATGATTGCAAATCTGAGTGCTGGGGAAACTGTGGTGGTTGCAAGCAAGTTATGAGTTTGGGATCACAGCAAGAAATCAGAAGTAGTCCTGGTCAGAGAAGAGTAAAGAACTACTGCATAAGCATACTTGATATGCGCATTGTATTTACTTTGCAGAACACAGCTCTCAGAAATGAAAATTTTATTTCTTTTCTTGCCCAAAGAAGGAAGCTGAGGCAGGGGATCAAAGTTTTGCTTTCAAAGTGTAATAACAAGGAAAACTGGAGGTTTTTTACAAAGGGAGACAGAAAAGTTCTAGAAGAAGCAAACATTCCAATAGTAAAATGTACACCAAAGTGTGGAGCCCTTGCTAGGCTTATCCTGTTCGCTTTGCTATGTAAAGACTGAGGAGAGACAAGTTCCTTTAGAATCAGAGGAAGACCATCACTTCTAAGGGAACTTAAAAATTTTTACATGATTAAAAAGAAAGCCCAGAAAGATTTGACTAGCAAAGGTGAAGTCTGATTCATTATAGTGCAAGGGAATGATTTTATTGCTTCCCAATTCTGCTACTTTCTTTCTTTCTTTTCTTTCTTTCTTTCTTTCTTTTCTTTCTTTCTTTCTTTTCTTTCTCTCTTTCTTTTCTTTCTTTCTTTCTTTTCTTTCTTTCTTTCTTTCTTTTCTTTCTTTCTTTCTTTTCTTTCTCTCTTTCTTTTCTTTCTCTCTTTCTTTTCTTTCTTTCTTTCTTTCTTTCTTTCTTTCTTTCTTTCTTTCTTTCTTTCTTTCTTTCTTTCTTTCTTTCTTTCTTTCTTCCAGTATCATAGAATCACAGAATGGTTTGTGTTGGAAGGGGCCTTGAAGATCATCTAGTTTCAACATTTCTTACAGAAGATCCCATGAAATGCCTGTTGGATTTCTTTAGTAGGCAAATACATGAAAATATGTGAACCTCACTTTTTGCCCAGCTTTTAAAACCTCATAAAGTCATGGCAGTGCCCAAATCCACAAGTTCAAAATATTTTCACTTTTGAACCTATATACTCTAGAAGAGCATAGATTTTGTGTCAATTTGTATGATTCATTTTAAAGTAAGATCCTGATACATAAATGAGGTTCACAGACTACCTTAGGGTGAAAAGTAATACATTTTATCCTTGTAGACCAGAGTCTTACATCTCTACCAAGTGATCAGCACCGTGTATTTTAATGTGTAAAGCTACAAATTATTTGCTACTCACCTCCTTACTTGAGCTATTGCTGTTGTGATTCATGGAGAACATCCAACTGGAAATTTTCTTAATGGAGCTGGTGGCTGGTAGGGAATTCTGCAACTCTGATATTTGAGTTCTTCATATGTTTCTTGAGCTGTGACCATGTGCACTTGGTTGCCTATGTGTTAAAATAGGGTTTTTCATTCCCTGATTTTTGCACCTCACTGTTGTGCAATTTTGAGCAGTAAAAATAAACTCTTGTGTGTGAGTTTGAATTTGATATGTAGTTATTTAATAGTATATTCTTAAGAACTACCAAGGGCATTTAAAAATTTAGGCAAGCACTTTTATATCACACAGCAGCAAAACCACCATCCTACTAAGTAAAAATGCAGCAGTGGAAACCCAAAAAATATTAGCTGTATAAAGTATGAGAAACTTTAATACCACCCCACAATGACTGTCTTCTCTCTGTTCAGACCAGAATCCAGATAATTCTTTCTATCTCTGGCTCCCCTGTATATTGTTTTTAGACTTATTGCATGATATCACCATCTGTGCTACTCACATTTTGAGTACAATTCTAGATCTGTGTATTTTAAAACATGAATTTATAGCTGAAGTGCCTGAGAGCCTCAGTTGCACATTCTCCCCCTGATTTTGTGCCTTATCAGCATACATCAAGAAGATACTCCCTGGTCTCCAAAGATAAAAGTTCTAATCAGCAAAGAGAAAGGACAAAATGCCAAAAAAAATGCCAAAAAAAAAAAAAAAAGACAATATTGATAAGCAAAGTAGTTGTCAATTTACTAGTGCATCATGACAAAGGAAAGCTTGAAAGATGTGAATCTAGTGAGGTCTTTTTATCAGTGAATAATCACAGAATCATGAATCATATAATGGTTTGTGTTGGAAGGGACCTTAAAGGTCATCTACTTCTAACAGACATGCCGTGGGCAGAGGCACCTTTCACTAGACCAGTTTACTAAAAGCCCCAGTCAACCTTGCCTGGAAAGTTACCATGGATGGGCATACACAGTTTCTCTGGACTGGTCCAGTGCCTCACCACTCTCACAGTAAAGAATTTCTACCTTATATCTAATCTATCCCTGCCCTATTTTAGTTTAAAGCAGTTCCCCCTTGTCCTATGACTGCATGCCTTTGACAAAACTCCCTCTCCTGCTCTCTTGTAGGCTCCCTTCAGGTACTGGAAGGTGCTCTAAGGTTTCCCTGGAGCCTTTGTATCTCAAGGCTGAACAACCCCAATTCTCTCATCCTGTCTTTATAGGAGAGGCGCTCCAGCCTTCTGAGCATCTTTTCAGCTTCCGGTCTTGCTGCAACAGGTCCATGTTCTTATGCTGGGGACACCAGAGCTGGATACAGCACTCCACATGGGGTCTCATGAGAACAGAACAGAGGGGCAGAATCACCTCTCTCACCCTGCTGGCCATGCTGCTTTTGATGCAGCCCAGGATATGACTGGCTTTCTGGGCTGAGAGCATACATTGCGGGGTCATGTTGAACTCCTCTTCAACCGAGCCCGACAATTCTTTCTCCTCAGGGTGGCTCTCAATCCATTCTCTGCACAGCCTGTATTTGTGTTTGGGATTGCCCTGACCTACCACTGCGCTTGGTCTCACTCTACTCTATGAGATTAGCACGGTCCCACCTCTCAAGCCTGCCAAGGTCCCTCTGGATGGCATCCCTTCTCTGCTGCACGTCAACTGCACCGCACACCTTGGTGTCATTGGAAAACTTGCTGAAGGTGCACTCCTACTGTCCAGGTTGCTGACAAAGATGTTAAACTGCTCATCCCAATTCCCTGAGGAAAACCACTGGCCGCTTGGATATTGAGCTACTGATCACAACTTTTTGAGTGCAACCATCCAGACAATTCCTTATCCACCAAATAGTCCATCTATCAAATCTATGCCTCTCCTGTTTAGAGGCAAGGATGTTGTGTGGAACAGTGCCAAATGCTTTACACAAGTCCAGGTAGATGAATAGGATAATCTATTGTTAATTAGAACTTTGCATTGGTGGTTAAGACTCTCATTTCATACA
>VWZG01008105.1:38278-57540 GCA_013396735.1 Grallaria varia
AAAAAAAAAAAAAAAGACAATATTGATAAGCAAAGTAGTTGTCAATTTACTAGTGCATCATGACAAAGGAAAGCTTGAAAGATGTGAATCTAGTGAGGTCTTTTTATCAGTGAATAATCACAGAATCATGAATCATATAATGGTTTGTGTTGGAAGGGACCTTAAAGGTCATCTACTTCTAACAGACATGCCGTGGGCAGAGGCACCTTTCACTAGACCAGTTTACTAAAAGCCCCAGTCAACCTTGCCTGGAAAGTTACCATGGATGGGCATACACAGTTTCTCTGGACTGGTCCAGTGCCTCACCACTCTCACAGTAAAGAATTTCTACCTTATATCTAATCTATCCCTGCCCTATTTTAGTTTAAAGCAGTTCCCCCTTGTCCTATGACTGCATGCCTTTGACAAAACTCCCTCTCCTGCTCTCTTGTAGGCTCCCTTCAGGTACTGGAAGGTGCTCTAAGGTTTCCCTGGAGCCTTTGTATCTCAAGGCTGAACAACCCCAATTCTCTCATCCTGTCTTTATAGGAGAGGCGCTCCAGCCTTCTGAGCATCTTTTCAGCTTCCGGTCTTGCTGCAACAGGTCCATGTTCTTATGCTGGAGACACCAGAGCTGGATACAGCACTCCACATGGGGTCTCATGAGAACAGAACAGAGGGGCAGAATCACCTCTCTCACCCTGCTGGCCATGCTGCTTTTGATGCAGCCCAGGATATGACTGGCTTTCTGGGCTGAGAGCATACATTGCGGGGTCATGTTGAACTCCTCTTCAACCGAGCCCGACAATTCTTTCTCCTCAGGGTGGCTCTCAATCCATTCTCTGCACAGCCTGTATTTGTGTTTGGGATTGCCCTGACCTACCACTGCGCTTGGTCTCACTCTACTCTATGAGATTAGCACGGTCCCACCTCTCAAGCCTGCCAAGGTCCCTCTGGATGGCATCCCTTCTCTGCTGCACGTCAACTGCACCGCACACCTTGGTGTCATTGGAAAACTTGCTGAAGGTGCACTCCTACTGTCCAGGTTGCTGACAAAGATGTTAAACTGCTCATCCCAATTCCCTGAGGAAAACCACTGGCCGCTTGGATACTGAGCTACTGATCACAACTTTTTGAGTGCAACCATCCAGACAATTCCTTATCCACCAAATAGTCCATCTATCAAATCTATGCCTCTCCTGTTTAGAGGCAAGGATGTTGTGTGGAACAGTGCCAAATGCTTTACACAAGTCCAGGTAGATGAATAGGATAATCTATTGTTAATTAGAACTTTGCATTGGTGGTTAAGACTCTCATTTCATACATAATCCAGAACATCATCATGGTCACTACTGTGTTTTCTGCATGTTTCTTTTATGACTGATCGGTTAAAAAAACCCCAATGATAATTCAATCCAATGCACTGCTCTGTATGCTTTGTCTCTTGGTATTGAAAAAAAAAATCAGTCCTATTAATATACAGCAAAGATTTCTTCAAACTTGTTTCTGAAACAGATATTCTGGCTAATGCAGAGGTTAAGAAAAGACCATGAAAGGCAAGGAAACCTTAAATGTATTCTCTCATTTTTCAGCAAAAAACATCTTGAAATAAGCTGTGCATTGTCAGAGTTAGTCAATATTACCAGACACAGGTCTTTACAAATGTTTTTGATAATGTGATTCCCTCTCACATACCAGCTACATTAGATTCAAGCTAATATATTTTTAGTAACTACTTCAGAATAGTTTAATCTTTCTCTGCTAACAGAATCATTCTTTCTGGGCCCTGATTTTGACAGATTTATCTAAACTGCACTGTCTGGCAGTGACTTACTTGCTACATTAATTACACTGATGTTCCCTTTTACTATTTGGATTAATAAATAATAGAACCAAGAGGTGTCATGATGAGACATCAGAAGAGTATGGTCGACTTCTTTTCTCAGCCAGGGATGACCCAGTCTTTGTTACTGAAGGAAAGACATGTTGCTGTAATATTATGTTTATGGAACATGTTTAAATTTTCTGCTCAAATATTTTGTACATGGTTTAAGGTTGAAGATGTTTATGGTAGATTGAGGTCAAATGCAAGGACAAGTAACAAATTCTTCAGGCTCTGTACAAACAGAATGATGGCACTAGTGCAGCTCTGAGTTTGACCTACTGGGCAGTGCCTGGCTTGGACTTGGCAACACACTGGAAAAGTCATGTGGCCTTTGGATCTGACCTGACTCCTGGCTTGCTGTGGAATACAACTATGCATATGATACTTTTTCTAGATGATAATGAGAATGAATTCTGTTTCTGTTCTCCTGCTCAGTGCTGTTGGTATCATTCTGCTATGCTGCCAATATAATTATTTTTCTTTCTTATTCTATTTCAAAATGTCTTTACTGAAAACTGATCCAAAGAGAAAGTTCATACATAGCAACTGTGCAAGCCATTTCTCAAAAACACAATGCAGGAAGAATCTTCCAAGTCCTGTCCAACTGAGTGAGCACAAGCTTTTTTCTTTTATACTGGCTGTCATGATTACCTGAGAACTGCTAAAGCACAGCACAAGCCAATATCTTTTTTTGGTTCCATCTCCTGCTGGAGATGAAAAAAATCCCTTTGGCATTTTCTGTGCATGTCTCCTCAGGCTTCTTTTAGGGCTTTTGCCCTGTTAGAATGATGCAACACATTTCTTACATGCAAATCAGACCTATTTTAAGCAACTCCTCATACAGTACTTATGGATTTATACTAGACCACTCGTTAAAGTTTGAATGATGAATATTCCTCCACTTTTGCCCCCAGATTTTGTAACCAGTATGAAAGTTCAGCTGGTCATGTGAAACTTGCAAGCTTTCAAGGCTGCATTAAAAAGCAAAACTCAAACAATTTTAACTGCCAGACATGTCTGATGCCTATATTCCAAATATTCATAGCTCTATTGTAAAGATATAGATTTTCACATATTTGTAATAAATGAATGAAAATACCTTTTGGGGAATAAAGTGATATGTTTTAAAGGCATTTGTTTACTTTTTCTGTAAGCTCCTGAGATGGCTAACATACTAGTTGTTAATCACACCATCTGCTCAAGCACTGTTTGACTAAATGAATCAATTCATACTTTTTCTTCTTAAAGCAGTTTTTTGCAGAACAATATGTTTGTGTCTATTACCCCATCATTTGGCAATGTGATATGAGATATTTTAATTTTCCTATTTATTGTGCAAGAATTTTCAATCTCCAAATATTTTTTTTAAAAATATGCATACAGCACAGAAAAGCTGTGTCTATTGATTTCTGTAGCATTGCAAACAGTGGGAAAATCTGTTCCATTCTGCTGTCAAATTTCAACCATCTGATTATATTTAAATGAGTTGTTCCAGCCTGTTTCCTTGGAATGGCCGTGGCGCGGGCGATTCCCCCTGCGTACCGAAGATGGCAGTGGTGCACAACCAACCCGGCGAGGGGGGGGCGCTCGGGTTTGAGGCGCCGCTTCCAGGGCACAGCAAAGCAGGGGGGAAAATATTCCGCAAATGGGAACGGCAACAACCTTTTGTAGTCTTCCTCTTCTCCATTGTCTTTGGTGAGCTTGCATTCACAGCATTGCAATCAAAATTCCAGCTAAATACGGAAACCGGAGCATGAACTATAACCTCAAGTTTAGAAAGATTGTAACCAGGCTGTTTTAAAATTTGTGTTCACATGCATTTCCTAGCTGCAACGAAAAAAAAAAAAAAAAAAAAAAGAATAAAAAACCCCCCAAAACAANGAAAAAGAAAAAATCATCAGTTTCTGTGAATCAAATCTTGGTCATTCCTAAAATGTCTTATTAAAGGTTTTAAGTTTAGAGTGAGTATGGGTTGTTTCTAACTCCTCAGAAGCTTTGCATAAATGTGCTGGCATATGTTCCTGATTCTTAGTTTACCTTAAACCAATGTTTTGTCAATTCAGAAGGGGAATGCTGGGCTGAGCACCAGGGAGAATCTGAAAATAAGTCAAATAGTTTCTGAATAAAAATAATAATTGAAGTTACAGTCAATACAAATAAAGAAAATGAAAATTAGTAACAAAATATCTTCAAGCATAATGTAATGAACAATCCTGAGGCAAAATTGACTGAATGACTTCCTAATAATTTTTTGTTGTCCTGGACTAGACGTACCTTGACACTGCAGTGGAATCAGAGTTAACAGTTGTTCCTAAGGGCTATGTCCTATTTACAGGGTCGCTTAAGAAACAGTAAGTCATTTTCCTCACTGTTGTGATCCCATTGCCCAGAGAATGTGCTTTTCAAGAAAGGCAACTGTGTTCTCAGAGGCAATTATCTATATACTAAAGACAATAATTGTTCAAAAATTGTTTCTCATTAATATTCTGTTTTTCAGCCTGAGTCTTATTTGTGTAAATTCATGTATAGTCAGGTCACATGGCTAGACTACTTTCCAAAGGATTGCACGCTAGAATAAAAAAGTGTTTATTAAGTAATGTAGCAGTCTTCATCTCCCCTTGGTTTGTCTGGTTTTATTCATTGATGATTTGGGGGTTTTTTGTTAATAACAGAAAAAGAAAGTGAAAGCGCGAATGGGTCTGTGAATGATGCCTCAAAATGTTCAGGCTGTAAATTATAATCAGTGCTGGGTTGTGCCGCGGGGATAGGGTTGTCGTTCTGGATCACAAACAGGGCAGATGTCTGTCAGTAATGCCGGCGTCGAACAGGTGACCACACCGAGCAGTAGGTTCGACGCCTTGAGCCGGCACTAAATGCGAACTGCAAGCCACTGAAAGGTACGAAACAATACATGTTTTGTTTTCTCAAGTGTCCCGGTAAGGTGATAAGCTGCCTATTTTTTTCATAATAGGTGGAGTTTTTGTATTTCATTTTAATTACTGGCTAACATTATTCTGCTTTGAATGTACTGCATGAGTCATTGTGAGGTGACTCCTCTGAGGGAAAGGATTATTTCTTAGCATCCCAAAGACATGAAAAGACATTCTTTCATCCTTCAAACACCTTTTCAAATATAAATATTTAGCACTTAGCAAAGTCGATTCTCTGTGTCGCTCTGTACGACAAAGCTTATTTGACATCAAAGGGGCCCATCCTTTCAGGAGGAGAAAAGGCCCCTTTTTCAGTCACGGGGCCTCACTGAGGACTTGCTGTGGTTTCAGCTTGAACCAGCCACTGTTCATTCCAGTCCAGGTAGTATTAATATATATTGGCATTTATTTCTTGTCACTGATTTATGCTACTGCAGACATGCTGTTCTCCTGTTGTTGATGAGGAAGGTCTTCACCATTCCTAATGGCTCATTTATAAACGTAGAGAGAGGAAGGAGGAAGGCAGGGAGTAGGAGGGCTGCCCATACACCTTGTAGCTCTCTGAGGGGATGAAGGCAGTTCGTCGTGGGTCACTTGTGCTCTTGGGGTCAAGAATACCTTGTTAAATATATTAAAGTCAGCACAGAGGGCAATATTGAGGCTGAAATTTAGTTTCCAGCATTAAAGCCTTAGAGAAGGGACTGTCTTCCCTGAATTCTAATCCATCTCCTTCAGAAGGATGTGTAAGGTACATCTAAGTATTTTCATTAGTCAGCGTTACACTTTACTTATTTGATTATCAAAACTTTGATTTTTGGATTTTGCAAGAAACTTTTCAAAACTACATGTCCTCTCCATTTAAGGGGTTACGGAAGCCGATCTTTTACAGTGCACTTTTAAATGTGGGTGTGAGGTAAAATTAGTAAGTCATTTGTCAAATCAGATCACTGAGAAGCTCAGGTAGAGCTGTGGCATCAGGATGAAACCTCGCCTACACTGCTTTATCTGGTTAATTAAAAAGGATATCTAAGGGGTTCATGTCAGCTTGAATAATGGGGATGGCTTTCATTGCATATTAGAGTTCTCCTTGAAAAATCAGTTAAATAGCATTGCTATGTCGAGATTGTAGATTTTATTCAGGAGGTAGATTGAATCTGCTGTTTTGAAAGGGGAAGATGTATGGTTTTCTTCAAAACAAAAACAATTCTTTGGAGAGAGCTGAATTAACCTTCTTTACATTAATAATCTGACAAATTTGACTTCCTTACTGTTTGTATCCCATTTGCAATTTTCTTTTTCACTAGATGGAGTTTTGCCTTATGAGTTCAAAATGTTCTTGGTCTTTCTGATTAGGCAGCATTTAGAATTATCAAATCTTGAAAGCATAAAAATCTTTCATACTGTAACCTGATCTCCTTACTGCTTTTATGCTCTATGAGCTGAATTTGTGCAGTCTTTTTGCATGTGGTTGATTACTAACTCATAAATAACTCCCATTAACTTCTGTGTAATTATTTTTGTAAGTGGATGTAAGCAGAAAGTAGATAATATGGGGGGGGGGGGGTTGTGTAAAAAAAATATTGTGAGTGGTTACTTTTTTTATTGCAGAAGATCTTCTATAGGGTTCTTACAGATCTTTACTAAATAATTATTAATTTTCTCTCTAAAAAGTTGATATTCTTGAGAGAGCCATTTGAGTCCATTAAATTATTAAAAAAGCTTTTCAAGATTTAAAATCAATTAATGTAATCATTTTCCTGAAAATTGGATTGTACTAAACGACAATTTTAATTCCTCCACTTTTTGCAACTGAAGGCAAAAATTAAAATTAACAACTTTAAGGGAAAAAAAAAAAAGTACAGGCCAAAATGAGATCTTAAAAATTTTGATGTCTTTGAATTTTTTAATGTCGTTACAAGACTACTGGGTTTGTATGCCTGTTACTATCAAGTTAGAAACAAAACTACATCTGATTATATATGCCAATAATCTTCCATGTGTATTGAAGGAATCTGTCATTAGTCCATATAGAAAATAAGAATTTTTCAGTATCTTTGCTGCAAATTCTGTAGTGTAGCTGGTTGGGAAATGGAGACAAAAGTGCAAATACCATCTAACTGCTCCAAATGAAAGGCAGACAAACAGAAAAGGAATCAAGATTTTTGAGGTTGTCTCTGCACTGAAAGCTAGATTTTTGAAATCTGTTTCTATTATTCCACCTCTAAATCTCTAAAATGATAGAATTTTGAAATCTGTGCCATTTTTTTCCATATTGCTGCAGTAGCATGAGGTGTAGGGAAAGCTGTTTGCTATGAAGAATGCCACAGGACTAATGGAGTGGCTGGTGGCAGGAAGAGAATAGAGTCTAAGTGAAATGTAAAATGTTCTAAATGATATTTTAATATTTTAAGCTCTGGAACATCAAAAAGTATGAGTTATAATTATCATGATTGTGTTTCGCTCTGGCTACATAATCCCATGAGAAGGATGCAATACTTTTTTATATATAAGAATATTTTGATTCACAGAATAAAGACATAATTTTGAAGAAACCAAACTAAATCTGTTTTAGCAAAAAAGTTACACCCTGGCTATTTTTATGAGCTTTAATATAATCACTCCTAAGAATCATTTGATATCAGATCCTCTTTACCAGGCATTGCACTCAGGAAATAACTCACAAGTCCAGTGGTCTCTAAATTAGTGTACTTATGCTATTTGCTAGCTATCATGCTGCTATTTCATTATATGTTTTCCACTTACCCTTAAGTGGTGCTTAGATGATAAACTGAAGGTGTTTAAATCAAGTTTATGGCAGATTAGAGGGGAATAAAATGAAGAAAAGAAAGAAAAGAGAAGGTGAGTGAGACCATACAACACTATTTTGATGATGAAAATGCGCTGTCAGTTAGGTCCATGCAATGTCTGATTCTCTATCACGTTCAGGCTCTGCTCATCACTGAATCATGTGTTTGTTCATTACAAGCCATTCTTTGTGTTTTTGCTCCCCCAGTTACTTTCCTCTGTGGTGGTGGAAACATCCTAGCAGCTTGATAGTCTCTAACTTCCATTTTTCTTCTGTTTTAGAGGAAATTCTTGAAGTATGGTGGAAGAGAGAGGATTCAATAAAAAGCAAGTATAAACTGCTTGATGCAGACATTGTTAATTCCATAGACTTCTTTTCATAACAAAGGGGTTATGCAGAGAATTATTTTCAGTCAGTTGCTTTTTCCTGTATTAGTTTGCATGTAAACTTTTTCTTAATCCTTCTGTTAAGGGACTTTGAAGAATCAAATCTTTTATATATTTTATTTAAAAATTTAAAAAATATTCCATTTGTAAATTGATTACATCTCAGAGCAGAGAATAAAGGGATATAATATATATATGGCAGGAAGACTTGTTTAAAAAACACTGCAAATGTGGTGATGCATTATTCAAGGACAAACATTTCCTTCACACAGTGCGAGATTCTGATAAGTTCCGGATGCTGTGAAATTACTGCAACAACAGTAATGTAGTTATAGTAGAATTTCACCTTTCTTTACTACCCTTGCTTTGGCCTCTTTAATGTCTTCCTTCATTCATTAACTTAGAAATGAAGTAGTTGGTAGACTTGGCACAACACCCCTCTCCGCATTTTCAGACCAACTTGCCAACAGTTTCTAAGCACTTAAGTGAGTCTTGTACAGGAAAAGCAGCAGTGGGACCCATTAAGGGTAGGCCAGACAGTAAGACCTTTGATCCTTCTAGACTCCTCCACTCTAGACAAGACTGAACACAAAAATAAAGCTTCAGCAGCACAACAAAGAAGGATGTTTGGAAGTGGGTGTTGCAGTAAAGAGTTGTTACCATCTGGTTCTGCTAGCAAAGACTTTGGCTGGAAAGGTAAGAGGTACGACAATGGAACCGTCATTTCTACTGCAATGGAGGCAGTAAGTCCAATAGAGTTAAAGGTTGTGGCTGTTGGTTTTCTGTTATCAAGTTGACTGTTATTGTGAAATACAACCTCTCATGCCATTTCTGGCAACATTTCAGCATTCACTCTTTTCCTATAAAACCCTGAGCAATCTGCTTTTATGTAGAGAATTGAGAGGGTCTAACACTTTCCCACATACTTACTGAAAGCTTCTCCTGTGAGGTTTATATGGTCTGTAGAAAATGAACACGAAATTCCACTTAGTTGTCATTATGCCTCATATTAGCAATATCCTCTAGGTCTTGTTTTAGCCAGGCATTTTGACAATCCCTTCCTCAAAGAATATGACCTTGGAATGGGGGTGTACCTATGCTCAAGGTATATGAATATAAATTACAGATGGCAAAGCACTGTATTTTCTATTGCAAGTAGTAATAGAGGACAAGGCACACATGTTAATTATTTGCTATTTTTTACTTTCTTCAATTGTTTTAGTAGTAAGTATTTCCAACCAGTTTACAGTACAGAATATAAAATCTATATGAGTTTTAAGTGCATTTATTTTTACTTCTGTTCTTTTCAAAGCAAAAAGTTATGGTAAGTCAGTTTTATATTATTACATCCTCTCAAGGGACTTAAGTTAAAAAAAAGTCTGTGAAACATTGTACTAAATCACCAGTCAATGAGGCCACTCACAGTACATAAACTTAACTGTGTTCATAAGTCTTTTCTGGGTCAGGGCAAAGAATGTATTCACTTGCCAGTACTGCCTTAAAGACAACTTATCAAACAAAAGATTCAAGCACAACAAGAAAAGCATCATTCTTACGAAGACACTTGACATTCCCTGAGGCATCCACACCCCAAAAATCAGTCCACACCTGAAAATCAGACTAAACTAATGTTCAAGTAGGAGAAGTTCAAATATTTGCAAATATTAAGCAATTGTTCTTTCTACTTTTAATTAACCTGTTTGCATTAAACTTGAATACGCAAAGGTCTCTCAGTATCACTGAGAAAACTGAAAACTTGATAAGCTCTGGAACTCACTGTGTTCACTGAAAATGGGTAACTGTACATTCAGTAAGTCTGTAGGAAGTCTGAAGATGTTGTTGTCTTTTCATACTCCAGGTTCCTCAGGCTTCACACACAATGTAATTAACCCCTGGCTGAGCACAACCTCTGTTGTTCATTCAGAACTTGAGTCTTTTCAGTGTAGCAAACATATCAAGTGGATTGTGTTAGAAATGCTTGCATGTTGTTACAAAATGATACTGTTTTGTACAGGTATTTGTACTACAGAGTATACCACCTAGGAAAAATAATTTGTGTGCCGATGTTGCCAAGCTACACGTATTAAAGATACATAAAAGATACATAAAAAATGAATTTGTAATGGAAATGCTGATTCTAAAGAAAGAGACTTAAACGTCTGTTTCTCTGTCATTTAAAAAAGTAACTGTCTATAAAACTCAACTGTTTTGATAGAGCATTCCATGCATTCAACTAAACCACTGAAACTTGTTTTACTCTATAGCTGTTTTAACCATTGAGCTTAAGCTGTATGCTCTTGTAATGCTTAGAATGCTTCTTTTGATTGCTTTTAATATTTCTGATTGTGATACTGGGAGACAAATGAAAGAACTGGAAATCAGGATCTCTTGATTTCTCTTTTCCATTCTCCATTTTAATAATAAAGTGGGTTCTCTGCAAAGTATTGTTTAGCCACCTGAATTTAAGTGAACAGTAAAGCAGATACCTAAGTGATAACACAAATTTTGGAATGGGTCTGTAAATTGCTTTTCAAGGCTTGTGTATTAGCTGCAGCATTTTAAATACAAAATATTTATACTAAGTATTAGGAAACATTTTATTGTGGTTTATATACTTTCTGGCATTTAAAGAGCTGCTCCTATTTCTGTAGTGGAAATTCCATGTAAAGCCTACTTTGAATTGAATAGAGGTGATATTTTTATATTTCACCTGTGTAGGTATTTGTTCTATGGTTTCTTTTGTATTCAGATTATGTTTCCACTTGATTATTTCCCTCCATTTGCATCCCAATTATCTGTGATGTAAGAACTCATGTTTATAGAAACGTGGTGAGGAAAAGTTTATCTAGTGTATCAGAATCAGTATATAGTTGTGTTCCAGGTTCATCTTTAAAATTCTGCTCTCATGGCTATCTCATGGCACAGCAGCTGTGCCTGTAGAGCCCAGTCCTCACTCCTGTGTCTGCCTCTCTGGGGTATATTGGCAAGCACATACAAATGGAATACATTTGAATAACATTTGAAAAATATCCTTGCAATATTTATACATGTGTTGTTGGAGAGATGCTCATGGTTCCAGACCTGTTCCTACATAATTTTGTACATAAAACTACATTTCTCTCTGCAGTATTTCAACATTTACTGTATTGAATAACACAAGACAAATTTTATTTTTTTCCTCTGGGAGGTTAGAATATTCTATTTTTCTTCCTTCAATTTGTAGTCAAAAAGAAGTGTGAGATCTCTCAGTCAATATGTATAATTCAGAGAAAGGTGAATGAATGCTGTTTAAAATTGTATGCAAATATGGTCACTTACTAGTAAGGTTTCTGCCACTTTCTAATATGAAATTACTTTCTTCTGATGCTGATATGAGCAATTTTTTTCACTGATGGGCAATGACTGAATAATTTAATAGGAATATATAAATACCTAGATTAATTTTAAAACTGTAAATCTGTTCATAGCTGGTTAATTTTGGCAACATGAGGCAACACTGTGAGTGCTTCTCTGACAAAATGCAAGTAGTAGTCAACCTATATGCAAACCTGAATTTCCCAGAAGAAGAACATAACTTTGATTATAATCATGGTTTGTTTAGGGAAAAGTAAACTAACTCATCACTGCTCTTGGGGAATACTTTAATGGAAACAAGAGTGTATTACTTTGATCTCTTAAGAGTCATTCAGTTATTAGTGAACACAAGAGCTATCCAGAAATATAATATTAATCAATAGGTTGTACACCAGAGCTTCCAGACACTTAATGTCTGGAGTTAGAATGCAATTTAGATCATTTGCCTTCAAAAACAGAGGCCATTTGCCCACTTGAACAAAAGGTGGGTAGCAGCCCAGATCCAAGGAGACTTTCAGGCAACAGAACACCTGAGAATGTGACAAACTTTGCTCAAAACCACCTACAACACAGCAGGGTCATGAAGATGATCAGAGGGCTGGAGCACCTCTCCCATGAGGACAGGTAGAGTTGAGGGTATCCAGCCTGGAGAAGAGAAGGCTCCAGGGTGGCCTTATTGTAGCCTTCCAGTACCTAAAAGGGACCTACAAGAAAACTGGGGACAGACTTTTCAGCAGGGCCTGTTGCAATAGGACAAGAGGTAATGGTTTTGAATTAAAGGAGACTTGGTTCAAATTAGATACATGGAAGAAGTTTTCCACAATGAAGGTAATAAAATCTGGAGAGAGGTTGCCCAGAGAGGCAGTAGATGCCCCAACCCTGGAAACATTAAAGGCAAGGTTAGATGGGACTCTGAGCAGCCTGAAGATGTCCCTGCTCACTGCGTCAATTGAAATAGATGACCTGAAAAGGTCCCTTACAAAAGTCTTCCAGGAAATTTGTGGCAAAAAGATTTCCTCTGTTCTAGGATGTCACTGGAGATTTTAATTCCAAATATCAAGAATTATTCATAGTTGTTGAGTTCCCACTTAACTCAACTCTTGAAAATATCTTTATTAATATTTTCCAAAACTCTGAAAATTATCTAATGTGAGGTGTTTTGGGCATGTATAAGGAGAAAGGAAAGTAGGCTACATTCCTTATGGGGTTGTTGGTTGGTTGGCTCCTTTTCAGAGCTATTCCACAGGGTGAGATAAAGGAGGCCACACAAAATTGACACAGACTAAAGATTTTAGACCATTACAATGACTGTGAGTAATGTTTTTAACATTCCATACATCTTTTTATCGTCCTCATTCTTTCTGTTTAAAATCTTACAGAATTCTTGAAATTTATATCAATGAAAACACATTTATGCTTCAGAAACAATAGTATTGCATCTCCCCAACTCACAAAACCCCATACATTCAAAATAATGTGCAAGTAAAAGTTGCAGTTAAAACCATATTGCTACATAATTGTCCTGTTTACAGTCTTTCCTACAGCTTTTCTCACAAAAAAAAAGTAGATTTGGATTCTAACTGGAATAAAAATGCCAGAAAGCTTTGGCAAGAGGATGCTTGCTGCATACTTGGGAATATCGCATGAAGAAAGAAATGTGTTTGTAATTAGGGAAACACAGAACAGTTCTGATTACATCTAAGAAAAGCCAAAGAGAGTAATTTTCTGAAGGACAGACCATGCAGTCTTAAGTGGATGAAAACTCAGCTTACATTATTGTAGTTAAAGGAAGTGCGCAGCTTCTCACTTTAACAGATCAGCTATCTCAGAGTCTTCTATAATCCATTCCTAGATTTGTTCTTCAATTAAAATTCACAACTCATTTGCCCTGCAAGTTTCTAAAATTTTCATGGGTTTTCTCTTAAAATCTCTGAGTAATGGTGAGAAAAAGTCGTAAAAACATTCTGCTGAAGATAGTAGTAATCAATCAGCTGAACTCAGTGGGCACTAAATAGACAAAATTGACTATGTTGTGTTTTCAACCAAACCCTGCTTGATTTTGAGGAAGATTTAAAGGGAAAGTAAAGTGCTGCTGCTTCTTCTCAACAGATGATTTTCATATCTAACTGACCCTTTCTATCCAGACACTTCTAAGAAGCATCACTTTAAAAATATTTTAAACACTCATTCTGCCTAGTTAGTGTTGGGCTGTTTAGTCTCACACACTTATGTTTTGAGCCCTAAAGTTTTTACAAGCTAAACTGGTGAACCTGGAGAGCTAAAGTAACTTAGATCTGCTGAACTAACAATGACACAGAAACATCTACATAAGCTTTATTTCTGTGAAACAGGTTCTGATTGAGTGATGTTGACCAATAGCCTTTTATACCTGACCAGCAGACAGGTCGTATGGAACTTGAGACGGCACAGAAACCTGCATTTTAAGATGGCTGGAGAGAGCTAAAGCTTCTGAGTGGGTTCCTTGCAGCATTCTCTGCCTTGACATGAGACTGCATTTTCATGGCACACAGCACTAGCAGATGCGGTACTGCAGTTTAATTTACTATGAATAGCCAAGTTTCATCAAAGCCTTATTATTCTCTGAAAATGCCTAGAGAATATTAAGGCCTTGACTTTTTAAAATGTAGTACTCAGGTCTGACCTCTTCCAGTTGCTGATTTTTCTACTGATTATCTTACATTATGAATTTCAGGTCCCTGTTGAAACCAAAAAGTTTGTGAGTCCTATGTCTATGGTATCTAAGATTCTCACTCATTGTTGAATGTGCAAATATATGAAATCATTCTTTTTAAAAAGAAAGAGTGAGCCAATAGAAAGTAAAAATATTTCAGTTAAAAAATATTAATTAATAAAGCCAGTGTTCTTAAAACAGGTCTATGTCAGCACCTGTAACAGCTCTAGAATTTTAATTCATGTTTCGGAGAAAAACAAATCTCATCATCTGTTTATAAATGCAGGAGAATCTTTCCAGAGAGAATGACAACAGAAGTGGAAAGGGAACAAGACTGAAGGTCTCATCTGACATAGATGTTTGCTTTGTATATCTGTTGGAGTCAAGCAGGTAGCATTTCTCTCCCTGGAACAGACTGGGTCTAAAGAAAAGGTCTCGAAACACCTTTTTTTCTTATCTCCTTCAGGACCATAGTGTATTCACTAGCAGACCTAAAGGGACACAGCAATTCTAGATATTAAATCCCCAAATCCTGTATTCAGTCTTTTGTGAACCTCACCTGTGTAAGTGATTCTTACTATAAATTAAGGACTAATACGTTGACATTAGGTACCAAACCTGCAATCATGTTTGCTAAGCACAAAAGGAAACTTTTTGTTCACATGATAAATTTGCCATGAGTGCCTTGAAGAATGTTATGGTATGTCAGCATGTAATTACAAGAAAAAACTACTGTACCTTAGGATTACTTCTTCAAAACATTCTCTTTTCACTTTCCTCTTGCCCAACTTATAATTTTTTCTCATTGCAAATCTATGCAGCATTGCTGGGCATAGAGTGCTCCCAGCTCTCCCCCCAGAATGGACAATCATGGATGTAAGCACAGCCCTTATACTGCTGGTCTGAGCGCTACAAACCAGACAAAATTTGTGGAACTATAGTAGTTTAACCTCTATGTTGGCAGAACCTTGTTGGAGTCTGTGTGTTTGTATCTTACCTTTGGAAAAACAATTTTAGGTTTTTTGAGGGTTGACTGTACAATACATGACGCACGTTACTGACACGTTTCTTTATCTGTTGCAACCCTAACTTTTGTTTGTGGAACTGTCACTAAAGATCGATTGGTATAAAGATGTTTTTCAACAGTTGTGATTGCTTTAAAGGATATATTCTAAGGTGTTTGTCTGGAAGCATTTAAAAGCTAATATAAACCCACCATTTATTTTAATCAGTCAATCACTCTTGTTTCTTTTCCTCAGTGTTTTTCTTCTGTTTTAATTTTTTGAATCTTAACTGTCAGTAGCAAGTTCTGACTTTTCCTCTTCACAGATCAAATCTTTTGGATCTTTCAGGGTGTTCAAGCAATGCTCTGACATACAATCAAAACCTCTTTACATCACAGTCTTCCTATTTTTCTTTTGTTCTTGGTTTAAGTCTAAACAGTTATGTTCCCTTTAGTTATTAGCAATATACTTTAAAATAACTGAATATGAGTGTAACCAGTATATACATTTTTTTCTTCTCCCCCAGATCTTCATAAACTAAAACAATGCTCACAGTTTACTGAGATCTGAGTTGACACAGGTCCAGATTAAAATCTCAGACGTATGAAGAGGAGAATCATACAAATAAAAACCAAACTACTGTTCTATGATGAAGATGTTCCAATTTTCAAATGCATATCTGAGACTAGTTGCCATAATGACTAAAATATATAGTCCTTTTTCAAAGCATTCAATCGCTTCATTATAAGTTATTTCATTTTATATTTGTTCATTTTGATACTGTAAATCAATACATGCATAAAAGCGAAGTACAGTCAGTTGAAATGGCTGTTGCTAACATAATTAAAAAAAAAGTATACTCACCACTGCCTTTAATAGGTCTTTGCCTGAATAAAAGACAGAAAAAAGTCCTTTTTATTGCAACTTGTAAAATCTTGTAGTCCTTAAATCTTTCCTCACTTACAAGAATAAGTACTGAGAATTTAAATCGCATCGAAGTGAAGGATGCTGCAGAAACATGTTCCACTCCATTTCTTAAGTGCTATGAAACAAAACGAAAACACTGCCTCTAAATAGTTCTTTCTAGCAATCTTTAGTGGTTGATTAAATATTTGTGCCATTCAATAGCAGTTCTGTAGAAGCAGGCTCAATGCTGAGAAACTCACTGAAGTGCAAGACAAGAGTCATATCGTGGTGAACCGTTGTTAAATTCTGCTTATATGTGAGAAGGCACAGATCACTATGTACTGAAGCAGCATCTCTTAGATAAAGATATGATTTATTTTTACTAAGAATTTCTTAATTTGAGAATAGTCTATAAACAAAAACAAATCTGGTGTGTGAGCTTTTCACATTATTTTCCTCCCTCTGGATATGATTATTTGCTTAGAAAAGTTCTCTGCAGTCTGTTTTTGTATGGGCAGTATGCTTACTAGCCATGACTTACTGCTGACAAGATTACAGTCTTGCAATATAGGCTGAGGAAGGCAAATGCATTTTAACTTGGAAATGTCAAGAAAAGCTGTACTGTTTTACTGTTTTATGACCTTCATTATGGCCTTAGAATTGAAAAATCTTTCTAAACTCCTACCCATCTGCTCTGAGTAAAGCAAATGTTTGTGTTGCTGCTCTCCATAATCCCCTTTTCCTTTCTCCCACATCTGCTACTGACCAGGCCTTTTCTTCATTGTAACGGGAGTGCTTACCTTGAAAAGACACATCATATTTAAAACTAGAAGATGTCATTGTTATTAAAACATTTTACTCAGGCTCAAAATCAGGGTTTAGGAACCTTCAGATTTCCTCAGTGATTTTGGGCAGCTGACTGAATCCCTCCATGCTTTGGTCTCCTATTTGTGAAAGGGAATAATAGTGTTTAATTTTAGTAAAAAAGTATTGTCTCTTATTTTGATAGAAAGAATTCTTTCCTTGCATAATATTAGGAAATAATATTTTCTCATGAATCTTCCACACACTGCGAATAAAGCAAATATTTTTTAAAGTAAGAATGCTGTCTCAAAATGCTTTAAAACTAAATTATGTATGAACTGCTATCTTTTGGGTTTGAGTGTATTGTACCTTCTGCTGTTTCAATGTTTTTGGACAGCGAAATATTTAAGTTGTTGAATAAAAAGTATCAAAGATTTTCTGTTCTTCTGTTGAGCACCAGTAAGCTCTCTGTACTGTATCCTCTAAGTAATAAACTTAGGAGCTCTCCTTATTGTCATGTTACTTTGGAAGGCCACATGTCTGGAAAGGAAACTTATTAAGGCTTGTCCATGTACGGAAGCTTCTATTGGTTTAATTATATAAATCACATTTATGTGACATGTATAAACGCTAGGCTGCACTGTATCTTGGCAGGCTCATGTTATTCAATTTGCTTCCAAGATTTCAGGTTGCTGAGCATCACGTATTGCATGTCCCAAGTGAAACTGAAAAAACAAAGGCAAAAAAATTGCAACCTTCTTCTCGCCCCCATAGGTATTGAGCCTGGGCATATTTGGCTTTAGGATTTCTGGGATTTTCTTAGTGCTTTGTCAAGTGGAGTAGCCTTAAAAATTGGTTCAGGGGAAAGCTTGTCAACCTAAACAAGCACGTGCAGAAGTGGCTTAGCTTGTCAATACACCTTTTTTTTGCAGTAGTTCTTACCCTGCAAATTCTTTTTTCAGCCTAAGGAAGGAGAAAGTCACAGATCCTTTGAATTAATTGCTCCTGCTTTCAAAGGACTTGTTATATAGCAGAGTAGACATTCAGTGAATTGTGTAGAGATCCTTATGGTATGGAGATGTGACTTGTTGCAGAAGATGGGAGGACACAGAGGTCGCTTGACTCCCAGAGGCCTGAACAGTTGTGTCTGTTACAAACAAGCCTTTTGAGCATTGCATACATGCATAGGATGGCCAGAACTGGCTGCAGAGTTTCTGCATGAAACTATGTGAGAAACTTATTCTGTCTTCCACTTCAGAGCAGCCTTTCAGAGTAATCAACCTCAGTATCAAAGGGGTGAGACTGCGCCCACACCTTTGGCTGCTTCGGGCACTGTTGGTGCCTCGCAAACCAGTTTGGTTTCAGCATGTCAGCTACCAGGGAATGGCAGTGGTGCTAAATGTCTGTGGACTGACAGCTGGCCAGTGCATACTGTACCTCTAAAAATGTATTAGAAACAACATCCAATTTCAGGAAAGATTTAGGAAGACCCTATAATCAGACAGAACTGCACCCATTACTTCCCTCTTTGTGGTGGTTGGTCTGTGTGACACCTGTGAAGGGAACTCTTGCAGGTCACCCAGGATTAAAAGTGTATGAATATGGGTTCGAGACACAGTGGTAAGGTGGGCAGCAATGGGCCGAGGAAATATCATGGTGCCTACAAGGGCAAGCCAGAGCCTGGGTATGCAGAGAGTCTTTTTGGCTGTGATTGTACAGACGGCAAGTGAGGACTGTATCTGGAGTTTCCTGTTCCTGTCAAAAATGGGTTCCTGAACTGGATGCAGAACGTGGGGAATAGGAAAATGGCAGGGTCAAATAACTGTGTGTCAGAAAAAAAATTAAATAAATAAAAAGGAAAAATAGCTGATAAGGTGGATGAAAGCGTTGATACAGGCAGTGCCTTGATATCATAATGTCATATTACCGCATGGTACACATTCCCTTCTTGCAGCTTGCTGTATCTCTTGCTATCCATTGCAGTTAATTTTAGTTGAGAAGAAATATCATCAAAGTCTCTATATGACAATGTGGAATGGGATGGGTTTTATTTATTGTAGATCATTTATGTGAGTTGTGCCCTACCTCATACTTGTTTTGATTTTAAGATTTTCTTTTTTGTCCAGATTTAAGAGAGATGCTGAAATACAGAAGGCTGTAAAAGCTGTTTTTAATTTTGTTCAGTGACACATTTTGCATTGTTTTAATTAATTTTTAAGGCTAAATTCTGTACATTTGTAATTAGGTCTGTACTTTCTAGGAGGATCTTTAATTTCTTCCAATTTAATATCACATAGCAAACTCTATCCTTCTGAAAACATGACAATTTTATGGTCATGATTAACTCTTTTTTATTCTTTACTGCAGTACCTGCCAGGAGTTGAGAGCTACAAAGAATATTCTTATCTGTGATCAAATATGTTGCTGCTTCTCATTCTTCTTTCCTTTTTGATTATAGTTTAAACCCCCTCACCACCTCCCCCCCCCAAATAATAACCAACAACAAAATAAAAGAA
>VWZG01008113.1:8315-94747 GCA_013396735.1 Grallaria varia
AACATGTGGGGGGGGGGGGGGGGGGCGGAGAAGACCAAGTAGATTTAGTCTTAAGAGAAACATTCCCCCCCCCCCAAAATAAAAACAAAAACCCCAAAAATAAACAAACAAAAATAGGGTTTCTGAAGGCTGTCTTAACTGGAATGGAAAAATCTACTTTATAAAACAGCATTGTATTATTATAAATATATGCCAAGATAAGCATGTTAGGATGAAACTAAACTCTTTTTATGCAACTCTATAGTAAGGAAGCATCATCTTAATGCTTTTGTAATTAACAACTGCAGTTCCAGGTAGAAAATTTGATTTCATGCGATCTAAGTGCAGGAACAGTACTTTAATACACGTAAGCTCTTACTTCCTGACAGGAGGACTGAAAATACTCCATAGTAGGATTCAAAGACCTAATTACAAAATTTCCGCATTATTTCCCTTCCCCAAAGCCATTACTGATTGCATTACCCATATTTAACCATAAGTTTTCCTAAAATACAAGAGGCAAAACTGTTTTCATAATGATTTTAATTTTTTAATTTTAAAGTATTCAAGACTAGGTAGAGTACCATAGTTCACTGGCTGCAAAGTGAAGTATTGTGGTACTTTGTAATAGAAACTTGAAGATCTATTGACTGCTCAGTCTGAAAAACCAGTAAGTATTTTCAGCTACTTTTCAATCCCGCAGACATGGGTAGAGACCAATTTGTGTAAGTGTGTTTAAATTTTCTGTTTGGACTTTAGAGAATAAACCTTTACAATATTAACAGGAAAACTGCCACAAAAATATCCATATCATCCCAATCCAGGAACGTCAAAAACTACAGGGAAAAAATGAAATTTAAACCAAACTGCTCATGATTAAAAGTTGGTCCTTATTATTGAAGCAAGTGATATTAATAACCCCGAGAATACTGAAACATTAATCTTACAACTGAAGACAGTAATTGCAGGGAATAGGTGTTATGCAAACCATTTAATGTAATGAGAGCTTTACAAAAGAAAACAGCAGTCCCATGTATCTTGTGGGAAAATATGAACAGGAAGGGTGTGAAACAGTTAATACTATGTATATGTCAACAGTTCCTCAAGATTAGCATGACCTTTACATACTGTTAGGGCTTACAAAATACTATTCATGGTAATTAAACATAAACAAACAAAAAACCAATTGCTTGCCCAACAGATTAATAGATACAAGATGCTCAAGTCTGCAGCACTTGGCTTAACACAAAAAAGGATCTTACACGTATGCACCCCATTAAGTTCTGTGAACAATTTGTAATTCTGTATAGGAAAATGGATCCAGAGCAGCAGTTTGGCAGAAAGTGAGGATAGGCATATAAAAGAGAACTTACACAACACAGAAGACTTTCAGACTCTTGAAGGAATTTGTAAGGTTTCTTCAAGAGGGAGATTTATTGCCCATTTACAAAGAACAAGTAGTGATTACAAGACAAATATAATAATTAAACATACAAGCTATGGAATTGTACAAAGATACTAATTCCTTGTGGCTGATGTGGATCATTAAAAACAGTGCTAGCTTAAGGGACCTTTGCAAAGATGCACTGTAATCTCCTGCAGTTACAAGGGGACATGACTGAACAGGTAAGACACAGATTCACCATTGTGTGTTCTTCGAATTGCCTCTGCCAGAATCATGGAAATGTCAATAAACTGAAAGAAAAATCAAGAAGGAAAATTTTATGGGATGCCAATAATAATAAACTATGCAGTTTAAAAATATATAAACAAATACTCATCTACCATTGTGCTCTCATTTCTTTTTAGGAAGTAATTTAACATTAAAGCTTTAGGTATTGAATATATACATAAGAACTGCGCTAGTACCAAGTAAAACTCAAAAACTGTGTAAAAAAGCATTGACTAAGATTGCTGCACAGTCATATTGTTAAGACTTCTGACAAAAGGCATGTTGCCAAACCCCCCCCCCCACTATTCTTGCCATCAGATGGCAGCATTTACTTGACACAAATAGGGCTTAAAAGAAACACACCTTTTGAGTGCTTACCTTACTTCAATAAATACCAAATAAATGTTAGGCTTTTAAAAAAATCCAATAATGCATTAAAAACCCCAATCATTTTTGCTTTTCTCCACTCTGTGCTGAAGAAAACCTCAAAATAGGACACATTACTTCCCAGAACAATTCCATTAGTGTTTTTAAAGAAAAAGGTCTAAGACGTCGGTGGCCTCCAAAATGAAATAAATTCCTACATGCAAATATTGTATGTTTAATATTGATAAAACCCCCAAGACCCCCAGTCAATTTTACACTTGCCACTCTTTCAAAAGCAAGTGTACTCAAGGTGTGGCAGATAGCAAATACTACCGGAACCCCATTAAAACAGTTCTTTGCCATGTTTTAGTAAAATGTTTTGCCAACTATGTATTTTAGGCACAAATTCTAGCATCAGTGAACAGTAAAATTCAAATCCAAAGTTCAAAGAAATGACACAAAAATACCACTGTACCTGTATTTTTGGGCAGTGTTTCATTTTCTCCTCTTGGGGGATTGTATTAGTTACCACAACAGCCTCAAATGATGCATTATTAATTCGAGAGAGGGCAGGACCAGAAAAGATGCCATGAGTGAGGATGGCATAGACTTTTGTAGCTCCAGCAGACATTAACCTGTAGAACACACATGAAAAGTATGATGTGATGCATGTTTACATACATGGCCATAGATAAAGCCAGATACAAACCTCCAAAATACATTTTACTCACAAATGCCTACATATTAAATATCTATAAAATAATTCTGACTTTTGTATAACCTGAAAAAGTTTAGAACTGAGTGTCTCAAAAAGACCCCAAAACAACACCATATACTGATAATTAAATAAAAAAGTTATTATTTGCAGCAGTGATACTAATCTAAATTGCTGCACTTCGACCCTATCAGCACAACACACAACTGAACTCCAGTACAAGTTTTCCATCTTAACATGGCAAAAAAATTGAATGGGTTGGATAGCAGCGTTCACAACTGCATTGTGTCTCCATTATTATCCACCTTTATTTTCATCAGCAGTTCAAAGAGTTCCGCTTGGAAGGAGTTTCTGAGGAAGAAGAAAGGTTAATGATTAAAAGCCTAGCTTGCCTTAAGGTTGTGGGAAGACATGTTGCTGACGCAGGCACGCAGTGAAGTGGTGCAGCAGAGGAGGAAGGAAAAAAAAGTATAAATCAAAGAACTAGAATACTTTGTGAATAAGTCAGAATCTCTTAATTTGTTTTTTTACTGGCCTCAATGCCTCCAGATGCTCAGCTATGTCCTACCTGCTTTTCTAGTCTTACAAACAGAGACCCTGAAGAATGGCATTTTATCAGATCATCACAAAATGTACAGGAGAAAGCGTAAAAGAAGAAAAAAACCACAGAAATATCTCATTTTGAATGAATCAACAGAATCAAAGTTTTCTGGTCATTCTCAGCAATACATTTAGTAGCTGCAAGCAACAAGGAGGATGCAGTTTGACAGGGTGAGTGTGTACCACTAAGTTTGTTCTTGTTTGTTCTTAAGGAAGTTATCCACTGTATTTGAAAATACATTTCTTAGTTTGTCTGCTTGATATGCATCCAGGTTGCGAAGATAAAAAGCGTTCTAAGAGGTTTTTTGGTGAGCAAGTCAAATTAAACACAAAGTACATCCCATCTAGATTTGACTTTAAAGAAAAGCACTACTTCCAGCCAAGAACATGATATAAGGCAGCAACACTCAAGCAAAAGCATCTTTCCTATCAAACACTGCATATACATTGAACGTGTTTGTTGGTTTTAGAATTTGGTCTCTAGAAATCTACTGCAGATAAATAAAGAGTGCTTCTTTCATAACGCACAAAAAAAATAAAGGCCTTCTTTTTGACAGGAATTAGCTTCCTCTAAGCACAGGAGTACAAAAAAAAATAAATAAATTTGTAGGCTAGGCAATTTGTGATTTTGAACTGTAAGGGGCACAGCCTAGAAGCACACTGAGGTCTGATTCAGATTATAATGTGGATAGCAAACAACTACACAAAATCCCTTCAGAATTCCATCAAATTTCCATGAAAGTGAAAAGGAATACAAGACCATATAAATCCCTCTGTCATGAATTTTTGACACCTTTTTTAATCTAGATGCAAACAGCAATTCTGCAACTAGGATTCTAAACACATAGGATGATCTTTATTTCAAACCACCAAGAGCAATGTCTAGCTCACTCGAGCTCCACCCTGTTGCTTCAACACTATTTCTCACAGCATTATCCTGGAGAAATTGGCTGCTTGTGGCTTGGGCACGTGTACACTTCACTGGATAAAAAATGGTTGGATAGGCAGGCCCAGAGAGTGCTGGTGAATGGAGTTACATCCAGCTGACAGCCAGACACTAGTGGGCTCCCCAGGGCTCAGTATTGGGGTCAGTCCTGTTTAACATATTTACCGGTGGTCTGAACAAGGGGATTGGGCAGGGTTTGTAGATGGTACCAAGTTAGGTGGGAGTGTTGGTCTGCCTGAAGAAAAGGCGGCTCTGCAAAGGGATCTGGACAGACTGGATTGATGGGCCAAGGCCAGTTGTTTAAGGATCAACAAGGCCAAGTGCCGTGTCCTGTACTTGGGTCACAACAGCCCTACAGTGCTCCAGACAGGGGGAAGAGTGGCTGGAAAGCTGCCTGGTGGAAAAGGACTTGGGGGTGCTGGTTGAGAACCAGCTGAAGATAAGCCAGCACTAGTACTAACCTGAAATTCACCAGCATAAAAAGCCAGATGGAAAACCAAAGAGTAATCCTTTCTACTTAGCACTCCTATCGCCTCAGTTAAGACAGTGTCTACATTCACATGCTCCACTTCAAAAAGTGGACAACTGGAAGGAATCCAGAAGGCATCACAACTGAGCAGAAGTTGGAAAGACTTGTGTAAAGACCGAACAATCCAAAGTTACTCAAGTCTAAAGGGAAATGAGGACTCTTGAACTGACTTTCAGGCAAAAGACAGGAAAACTTACTCTCACCTCCCTGGATGAAAAGGACAAGTAGTTTTATATTTAAGATATAAACTGAAGATAATATTAAACTTGCATTGAACACAGGGGAGGAAAGACCTTACAATATCAAATCCAGTAAAGCGTTGTGAAAAATTGCCTAAAGAGAGTGAAAAGGCTCCATGATGAGGTTCAAAAAGAAAATGGTTTTTGATCTGTTGTTTCTACCTTGGAACTAAGTTAGATGGTCCAAGTCTCTTTCAAGTTACATGACATTTTATTTGCTCTGTACTCTTCCTAAATACAAATCATATTTCTGTAAATACTTTCTCAATTCCATGTTCTAAAGAAGGACACAGCTAGATCGCAGAACTGTGACCTATAGACTCAAGGATCAGAATGACTTTGTGCTATAGACATCAGGCTGGGTTATAGGCATGCAGGACAGCTGCATTCATCCGCTGTCTGCTGATTACAGTACAGTGAGACAGTGGGTCAGTTCATAATCATACTTACTTGTCTGCAGCATGACATATTGTGCCACAAGTGTCGGCCATATCATCGACAAGAATTGCTACTCTATCTTTCACGTCACCAACCAAGACCATTCTGTCCACTTCATTTGCCTTTTTTCTTTCCTTATGAATGAGAGCAAATTCCACATTCAGTCTATCAGCAATTGAAGTAACCCTGAGTTACGGGAAGAAACAAACCATTATTTAGAGAACCATTTTAAAAGAAAGAACAGTCATGCATATATATTTGTCACAGAACAATTTTGGTTTCCTGGCTTTTAAATTGCCACAGCAAAAATTTTGCAAGGAATGAGACAGGTAAAAATAATCTTAATTCATTGCTAATAAATACAATCAGAGTGTCTAAAGCTATACTCAAAAAATCAATTTTTAAATTGAATTCATTTTAGTTTTCTGTCATTAACTGCCTGGCTTTGAAAACATTTCAGCTTTTCACAAGCTTTTATTAAGCTGCTGCAATGCTAGTTACACTAGGTAATTTAAAGTAGGGAATTCTAAGTCAATTCTAAGCCTACCAGGAGCATGCACTTTAACATCGTAACTGAAGAACACCATTGCAAGATGTGAATCCAAACCAAAGGGGGAAAAAACCCCAAGTTAATAGTAATTAATAATTCTTTTCACAGTACTCAAATAGCAATCAAATAGCTTACTTCATTAATAATTCCCTTAGCATACATCCACTTGACAAAGACCTTTAAAAACTACTCAGGGCGACCTCTAGTGGCCAGACAAACGTCCAGTAATATATTTAACTTGTTACAGACTTCTGAATGCTTTTTTCAGTTTGCTAGGTATAAAGACACAGGAATAAACAATTCCATGCTTTTTTTGTAAATGCTGGTGCAACCTTGTAAACTGTATGCTTAGAATATTGTTAGAATGTTGTTAACAAGGTAGTTAACATGAATGGTTAATAGAGAATACAGTTTTGTTACTTTACCACAAATATGAAGGAGTAGCTAGTTACAGTATTTCAACAGGATGATAAACAGAAAAACACAAAAGTTTTGGAATTTTTTGTGAACAGTGTAATTTAATAGCAAGTCTCAATTCCTCAGAGGCAGTAAGATATTAATAGAATTTGCATGCCTTATTTCAGTCACATTTAATAAGCTGGGGAACAAGCAAATGTTAAGAAATAAAAAAGAATTCAGATATTTTAAATAAGTGCAAGGACATAGATTTTTTTTTAATTAATGCTTGCAGATTTAAATTTTAAGATAATTCACATTCAATTTTCACATTCTATTCAATTCGTATTAATTATCATTTTGAAGTTCTACATATTTTAAATGGAAAGGCCAAACCATATTCTTTACATTACATTGCTTGAAGTGAAGGAGAAGCTGTGACTTTACTGAAAACAAAACCTGCCCCTACTAAATCAGCAACTGCTTGGTTGCAGTACAAAAGAGATACTAAAGATAGACTGCATCTATCTATATAAGTACAGTGAGAGTGATCTTTAAAATAAACTCTTATGATCAACTTGATAATACATAAATACTTGGTAAGGGAAAAAATGCTGTCTTCTGACTTGAATTCTAAGCAAAAGTTGTATTTTGTTTAAAAAACAAAACCAAACAAAAACTATGTCAAACAAAAAACAACTGTGAAAACAACAGGATCCAGATAGGAATGAACAAAGAAATTTAATCGACTGAGTCATCTGACCTTTAGAATGCTTTCTATAGTTTATATTCTTAACTTGATTTATCTAAAAAGAAGCAACTATGGAGTTCTACTCAGTCTTATTTCCCTATTAATCATTACAACATGAACACTCACAACAGACCTCAGGATTTCAATTAAAATAAAATTATGACGATCTTTCACATTTTCCCCATGCTACATTTCAGGCATTTAAATTGCTACGGACTTACAGGATTCTTACTTCATTTGTCTTTGCTCCCTTTGCAGCAGCTGCACAACCAACAAAACTAGAGAATAAGCATTTTCCCTCAATGGCATGCTTTATCACCTCACCAGCCAGCGTGCTTCTGAGCTTTTGCATTGGTTTATACTCAGTCAATACCAAATAAAAGATACTCTCTAAAGGAGCAACACACGCTGCGAATGAAGAAAGACTCCAATGAACTGAGTTTTCTATTTTAACCGTTTGTCAGTTCACTCCCTGTTTCTAGGATTTATAACGCAAAACTTGGTGTCAATAGGTTTACTGCAGGAATGCAACAACAAAGCAAAAGGAAATACAAGTCAAGCAAGCTCTTACCTAAATGCCAGCAGGTAGAGTGGGAATAGGCCATATGCTTTGACAGAGAATGGAAGCTTAGGCAATTCCAGAGCGAAGCAGGAAGAGGTGCAGCAACTGGACTAAAGAAGCAAGCAGCAGGAAAAATCTCTCCCCTCCTGTGGAGGGATTCAGCTAATGAAGCCACATCCAGGGAGAGAGAAAAATATTTTCTTTAGAGTATAGAAAGCTCCTGAATGTTTTCAAGCACGAACAACATCAGAAGAACTAGTAGTTCTGTTTTTACAATGCAGTTGGATTCATCAGTGATGTACCCTGCATGTGGCACATTTCATAGAGGAAAATAGAAGACTAGACAAACTAGTTCATTAACTACTAACCATATTGAAAAACTATTAGTTTTAGGCTTGTATAGTACCTTTTTGCACCACCTGCATCAGGTGAGACTATGATACAGTTTCGCCACTCGGGAATGTTCTCTTTAATCCACTGCAGCACTGCAGGTTCTGCATACAGGTTATCTACTGGAATGTCAAAGAAACCCTAGTCCAAAAGAGAAAGAATTTCATGAACATGTGTTTGTATCTTACCTGAAATGAAGACATAGGGAAAGAATCAAGTCTTTGCTTTTCATTAATGGTAGAATTTGAGTTAGTATTTTACACTGGCCTAATTCTGCCCTCTGATACTACTGTCAAATGCTGCTCAAGTCAAACAAATACCACAGTCTCAAAATCTCACCCAAGAGTAGTGAAACAGAGAACAGATGTTCTCCATTGATATACAAATCAGGAAGGATGATCACCTTTAGTCACCCAAGTAAATTCATGCCAGTGAAAAGCTCTCAAAAAAATCCCGTGAGTAATACTCAACTTCCATAAATTTAAATTGCTTGACATGAACAGCAGTATTTCAACATGGGGAGGACTCAAGCTAGTATTACTTGGGCAACAGAAATTAAATGTTTGTTTCTGTGCAAGTTGTAAAGAAAAGATATCTATGTTAGACCACAAATGAAACTGCTTTTCATTTGCATGACAGCCATCTAGCATAATAAGAAATTATGATTAAATAGAGTGCCAGAACTGAAAGATAAAGTATTTTCTAGAAAAAAATAAGATCTTGAAATAAGGTACACATGAGAATGACAAATTGTGTCTGCTTTGTGTGAAGAAAAAGTTTTATGATTTGCTGGATCCAGCAGTAAGCCAGACGAGGGTTACCAGCCTTCATGGACACTTCTTTTAAGAGAATATTGTACCCTTGGCTGTAACAACAGAATTCTACCTAGGGCAACACTATAATCTCTGACAAGGCTAAGATTAAGCTTGCCTCAAGTATATGTTATATTCTGGAAGCTCTTACATTAAACTTGGCAAATTCTACTGAAGACCCCAATGCACAAATATTTGATGTGCCTGCAAAACTGCCCCATAAAATCAAGATTGGTCTCTTTCTAAAAGGGAATTTAATTAGAAACAGTTAGCGAGACTCGCTCTGAACCTGAGAATCCTGTACATAGCCTTTCAAAGCAATGAAAAACCACAGAATTACCACTAGCCTTTCCCATTAATTCAGTATAACTCCTAGGAACAGCTAGTAAGAACAAAGAGTTACCTGGATCTGAGAAGCATGCAAGTCCATGGTGATAATGTGGTCAGCCCCTGCAACTGACAGCATGTTGGCAACAAGTTTTGCAGAGATTGGTGCACGGCTCTGAGGAATAAAGAATAATTGTTAAATTTTAAAATATTTTGACTAGATGCAAGGAGTCAGAAGTTTTCTTTTAGAATATTTCAAACCTAGATATGAAAAGTTCCAAAACTTTAGCTATTGACAGGCTAGTTTGGCTAATCTTGCTACTAGGGTTTTGAGACTCAGTAAAGCATTTAGGAATATCTAATTCAGTTTGCACAGTCTGTCTAATAATGCTTTGTATTACAAAGATATTAAATTGGGGATATAATTTTCCAATTCTTCCGCTTAAAACCTTCACCTAGCTTTCCTACAGCAGAAGACAATCTTCATTTCTCTAAGCCAGTACTCTACATAAACACTCAACTTTAAGGCAACTATCCTATTCTAAAAACACTGCAAAAACCAAAGATCAAAGGCAAAGTGAACCCAATTTTTGAGAACACTGTTATAAAACAATACTAATATCAAGGATTTCTTCACAACACAGTGACGTTTGTAGCAGATCCTTGTTGGCAGGGGCCTTCTACCTTAGCCTATTCATTTAGACTTTTTGTAATTCATGTTTAAGTCCCAGATGCAATTAGGACTCTAGAATTCCCAAAAGGGACAGGGCGAATGAAGAAAACCCAAAAAAACCCAACTAAACCTAAGAAATTAAAAGAACGAAAGAAGAATAAAAATCTTATTAGCAAAGTTAATGCCAATGTCCAGAGTTTTTAAAAGTATAAAGGATGCAGAATAAACAGCAACATGAAAAAAAGAAAAAAGAAATATGGAAACCATGACTGGAGGATACCTCACTTTTGTTTTTGGAGCAACTCCAAAGTTTTATCAGATTTTTTTAATCTCTGTAAAAAGCCATGTGGCCCTGGACAGCTTTCTCTAACAGAAATACTAAACAAACCCCACTGCTCTCTTTTTGGCAATCTTTAACTAAAGCTAATAGCCGGCAACAACATTAGCATGAAGGCAGAACTGC
Source organism: Grallaria varia (assembly GCA_013396735.1). Classification (NCBI taxonomy): domain Eukaryota; kingdom Metazoa; phylum Chordata; class Aves; order Passeriformes; family Formicariidae; genus Grallaria; species Grallaria varia. Next base: position 18,724 of record VWZG01008113.1, read on the forward strand.
AATTCAAAGTTTTATCTCACTGTCAGACTGTTTTTTGCTGGCACAGTATTCTCTCCTGCTACCTCTCTTTATCAAACAGCCTCATTTAACCTCCTAGGAACCTCCTCTCCTTCCATCCTATACACACAATTACACAGTATCTCTGCTTTCCTTCCATTAATGCTCAAGGGCATAACTGACAATGAATTGAATCAATGCCAATTTAACCTGGATGCTTTTTCCTGTGTGTCCTATCAAGGAACCAGTATTTTCCTCCAAAATTCTGCTAAGTTATGTGGAAAACTGGCATTTCTCTGTTTTAACCCACAGATTGACAACACACTTCCAGAACAGAAACCGAGATACCTCAATCTTTCTCATGGCTAGATAATCACCATCATTACTGAAACTCTTCATTTTGAAAACCATCCCTTTTGGGTCCTGTGTTTCACAGAACATCACCACCATTTGGTCTGTGTAAGATACACAGAAGGCAGATGCAACAGCCAGCACTTCCCTGTATCTCTGCAATTCAGATGCATATAGCTTCCATATGAGTTTATCATTAGCACTCCAGTACAGTTGATTTTCCACTTACTGAGGACTATGCTGCTCTGCATTTAAGTTCAGTTCTGAAAGGTCTAAGTTCTCCAAAGCTTTCTGTATATTTGTTATTAGCAGTAAACTTTTTTTCATGCCATTTGAATTCCTGACCTTAGCATCTGACATTTTTAAGCTGGACTTCAAAATATTCTGAAACCTCTGGCAACATCTAATAAAAAAAAAAAGATTCACTATCTACTCTTTTGATTCTATCACAGTATTATCTTACCAGCTCTGCACAAAGACCTGGTCTAATGCTTTTGCTAAGCCAGACTAATAGGTGATGCTGAAATCAGAAGCTTGCTCCTCTGCTTGTCCCATCCCTTCTTTCCAGGCTAGACACTTCCACCACTCCTTTTGTGCTGCACACCAGGACTTATCTGACCCAACAGCCACCAGGTGAGGAAGCTCAAATGGAAGAAAAGCAAAAAGGAGGTGGCAAACCAGGATCATCCTGATGGGTAGACACTAGTTCAGGCTAGTGGCTAAAGGCAAATTACATCCTTCTCAGAGCATGGTTTGCCATTTCCACTCCATCCAGCACATTGAATTTTGTCTTTTTTTTTTTTCATTTTGTTCAATGTGAATACCATTCAGTTTGTCTCATGTATCAATATCATGAGTACCATCACAAAATAAACCCTGAACAAAATGCTTTCCTGCATCACATACTAATGTATATGTTACCAGCTGGTACTTCTTTCAGCTGCTGGCCTTGCAGGCTGCCTTCCCAGAAGGAAGAACTTGAAGTTTTACCACTAGATAACTTGCTTTAGCAGATATGCACACATCACAGACTGCCTGTGAGTTGGTGGACATAGGGTCTTGGAAGAAATGTCAGCCAGACACCTTTACCTGTTTCTCAAGAATGGGCTAATAGGAGATTAAGACAACAGAAGCTTGCAGCTGACAGTGTCCTTTACCCAAAATTGCACATTAAAAGAAAACCCACGACACATGCAAAAGAATTTGAACTTTGCTTGCACAAAACACAAGTTTTCTGCCACGATATGATCCAACTTGAAGATTATTTTAAAATCAAAGAACGTTCCCCTCAGATAACCTGGCCTCATTATTCAGAAACTTGGTGACAAAGATGAGAACTCAAGATTTTCTTTATATTGTCTGTTGTAAGGGTCTGATAAGAGAGGTAAGAACACAGAGATTCACAATATTCATTGTTCGATTATTTGATGCAATTTTAGATTGCTTCAGAATTATTAGTAGGAAATGCAGCATTAGATTATGTACAGAAACTAAATTGTAGAAAAATCACTGGAATTACCAGGGGCAGGGGGAATACACAAAGCTAATGTAAACAACCTCACATTGTGCAATGGACACATAGCTGAAAGTAAAAGTTGTCCATTAAGATTGAAGCTCTGTTGCCTTCAAGCATCTTATTACATTGTCTTGCTCAATATTCATCACATACATGATGAATAAGAAAACATAAAATAAAAAAAAAAAAACAAACCAAAGAAACCCCAAAGATTTATAACTGGAACTTTCACTTCCAAGAAAGCCAGTTGTGAAGTGTATGGATACTGAATGTTCACTCATGTATCACCCAAATTTATAATTTCTAAAATGAGGTATGCTTTGAAGCTTCAGAAGTTGACAGCCATTATCTTGAATGTCCAGATAAATTTTTAACTAGAATCTAGGAGTTTTCTTGTAGCAAATTATTCCATAGGATTACTGTCATGGCCTAGGTGAAACACAACTGAAATCAAGAAGTGAAACTGAAAAATGTTCCTAGTTATAGATAATGTAACCCAGTAAGTTTCACCCGTTAAGGCCACATTAATGGAAATGCACAGTGTTAGATTTGGGGGGGGAAAAAAAAAAAAAGATACCTACCCAACGCTCCACGGACCCCTTCTACAAATCAAAAAAACAAAGTTACATGAGTGGTAGAACACCAAACTCACCTGTCACTGCACTTCTAACTTATCTCAAAGGCATCTCTGCAGTATCCTACATAAATGTGTCCTGCCCACAGCTTGGAAGGTTAGCATGATTAGAGGATGCATAAATGCAGTTATAGCCAAAGCACAGACACACATGAGCTAATTTTAAATTAGCTAGCTTGTGCATCAGAGATATCCAAGTCCAGGGCAGCACGTGATGGAGTCTAAATTAATTTCCCCAACTTTTCTATGATTCTCAGTAAGCCTTTTTTTTTGAAACTTCTGATTCTCATTTAAAGCTAGTCCAGGTTCAGTGCTAGAGTTTCCAGAGTAGATTACAAAGGCCTTGTTCAGAATAAGCTGTTTACTGCAAGGCCCTTTCCTTACATAAACAACTCAAAAGCACTTTCATTGTTTTCAGCAATCATAACTGCACCAGAGGTAGAAAGAATACATAATTATTTTAAGCAGGAAGAAATCAGCCTATTTGGTTCTTAATAAATTAAAGTCAATAACTTAAATTCAAACCAGAAAACTGCATTACACTAGTAAAAATTATACTCCTTCAGTTCATCATCAAGAAAACTACTGCAATATCTTTTACCATAGAAGAAAAATCTGTGTACAATCATAGGAAGAAAATGGCTGGCACTTTACTGACACTTCAGGCAGCACACAAAGCTTGTGCATTCAACATGGGTCAAAGACCAAGTGATGTGATGCAACCCAATGGCAGGAGGAAAGATGTGCCTATCAATAAGCTGCCCCATGTTGACAGCTCTATTATAGCATATTTTGCAATGTGGAGGTCAACAACCAAGGTTAATTTCTAAAGATGGCAAACATTTTCTCAATTGCAAAACTGGGGGGAAAAAAACCCCTACAAACAAAAAAACCCCATTTTGCCTATAATTGCAGAACTCATTGACACACAGAGAACAGACCAGGAAAAAAAAAGCTGAAATCTCTGTTAATCAAAGTCATTTTCCTAGGCTATCCATCTTCACACAGCGTTTCCAAAATACAAAATCCTCCTGGATGGCATGTTGTAAAACCACACTGGGGGTTTTAAGTGTCTCTTGGAAGTCTGCCAGATGGATTTTGGGTACCCTTGACAAGACAATTTAGAAACACGGAAAACTTGGAATATACTCATCCTTTTCCTACACCAAGAACTTAGAGGATGGTCTGACAGAAGCTTCCAATATGAACTGGAGAATCAAAACATAGTGAGAAGCTTTCCTTCATTTTCAACAAAATGTTTATTGGTTCGCTTTTAAGGTCTTTTGGCATAAAGAGGTATTGCACCTCTTCTGATCAAGGGAAAGCATTATTCAATACAAAACACAGTAAAAATGAAGTACCAGAAGCTGTAGGCAAAGAATAGGGTATTACTATTTAACTCCTGATTTCTGGTTTTGGAAGTATAACAAGTGGGTCTTGACAATATTAGTACGATGTTACAGAACCTGCACTTAAAGAACGAGTATACCAGAAAATAACTTTTCTGTATTTAGTTTTGTTCTTAGATATCACAGGCTGAGCATTACATATTTGGTAATAACGGCTATTATTTTTGGCTTCTGCATTACTTCACAGTCCTGTTATGGGGTGGGTTTTTTTAAATAAAAGAATATAGAGAAAATCAGAAGACTTTCAGGATGGATTGCTTGAAGCCCAGAGTGAAAGGAAGGGGGCAGTGCATTTATGGCAAGTACAGGAGAGAGGCAATTATTCAAAAAATATAATCATTGCAATTCAATCTTTAAAGCCAAATTCACATTTCTTATTACTCCTTTTCAAGTGAGTTTAGGTAAAAGTAACATTTCACATAACCTATTAGAGGGTTTTTTGTATACACGATAGAGATAGGAAAGTCTCCTTCAGTACTTTTCGAAAATCAGTCTTACTTGCCACAGAGGGCTTGTTACTGTGTTACCAACTTGGCTAACCGATACATTCATCAGTTTTGACAGATCAAATTCAGAAAAAGGGCACTAAAATCAGTAGAATATTTATGGAGTTTCCATACAATTTTTGGTCTGCATAAAGCAAAGTAATTATTACAGATTTTAAAACTTTTTTTAATTTGTCTGGCAGTATAAAATATTGTTTTTATTAATTAGTGTCATACATTGCAGATTTTATCAGTTCCTTCCATTTTGCTCTGCAAAACCTGCCTCAATAACTGTTACAGCAGTTCAGATTTAGGATTTAATTCCATGTAATTAAAATGCTAAAACAATGTGTATTCTTTTCACATAGAGAGACAGGAAAAAATCCCCAAAAAACCCAACAAAATCCCCAACAATCCAAAACTTAAAAAATGAAGACAAAAACAATTCCATAAGGTGAGATCTACTAGCAAAGTACTCTGATATACCACACACCATATAAGGTACCTACTCCTGCAAACTGAAGGCACATCAATTAGCAAAACACAAGCAAAAAACTAATTTATTATCTCACTTCATTCCCTTAGAAATAAAATAATTTAACATTTTAGCAAGAAAAAAAGATAGGGGGAGAGGGAATCAAATATTTCAAATTACTAAAATATTTATGAAAATTTTTAACCTCCAAAAATTTCAAGTGAGCAAGCAGAACAAAAGCTGTCCAAAATGACAGAGTTCTTACCTACCTTGTCTTTCTTATCTTGCCTGGCATATGGAAAACATGGAATTACAGCAGTCACTCTGGAGGATGATGCAATCTTGCAAGCATTGATCATGATGAGTAGTTCCATTAAGTTGTCATTTATTTCTCCACAGCCACTCTGGATAATATACACATCTTCCCCTCTCACACTTTCACCAATCTCTACACTGAAAGAGCAGGAGATGATAATTTCAGCACTTGAATTACTTGAAAAGCATTACTAAAGAATAAAAAAGAACAACCCACAGTTTGCTTTTAACAAACTTTCATAGGTTTTCCATAAACTCCCTGTTTAGAGTAGGATTTTTTTTTTTATTTATCGGTTTTCAGGGTGCTATGTAAGACTTATTAGCTTTCTTTAGAAAGGAACTCACTGCTTTAAAACACCTTAATGATATGCAAACATTTGATTTATCAGCATCAAGATATTAGTTAAGTCCATGTTCTCAGCTCCCCTATTTGACTCCTCTGCAGTCCCAAACAAGCTGTCGTAAGATCCTGTCTTAATTTATCTCCTGAACTGAATAAATCTCTGTGCCCAAAAATGCTATTAGCAGGATTTTTTACAGCAAAAAAAAAAAAAAAGCAAACCATCTAGCAAACACCAGGTTACTGGAAGGACAGAGTTGGGCAGGGACAGTCACCTGCAGATAAGTCAGGAAACCTTTTGGAGGCTTTCATCATGCCACAAAGACATAATTTTTCAGTCATAAAACTGTTACTTCCCCATCCAAGTTTGTGATCAATGGAATAGGGCCATTCAGAGAAAACCATTTCGATCAAAGTATATTCTTAGTTTGTTTGCCTCTTTGGAGCCGAAAAAATTTTGGCTAACATAAGTACAGCAAGCTACTAAGTATATGACAAAATTGGAAAAACTGACCAGGCTTAAAAGAAGCCCTTCTGAACACAAATTCAGCTCCTTGGAAAGCATCTGCCCACTAGATGGATGTAGATTCAATCATTATTATAGCTTTATGGTTATTATGAAGGCTCTAAAAAATTACAATCGCCACTTGACTCAGCACCTACACAGACCTGCTTAGAACAAGTGTTGTCACAAACCACACCTTTGGAATACATCCAAAGAAAAATTATTTTATTTTAATACTTAGAATAAAAAAAAAGAACAGCCAGTTTAACAGACATTACGTAGTAGGAAAAAAAACCTGGCTGAATGACCAAAGTACATGATCTTAACGTTCATTATATATGGAAAGAACACTGAATTATAACACTCAGAGTTGTTTTGTTCCTTTAAAAACAGTCATTTCTATGCACATCACTAAAAAATAACAGGTTTCTGAAGGTCAGGGAATATACTTTGAGATAAATATAGGTCTGGTTAATACAATGGACCTGAAGTGATGTTTTTTCCATTGTCATTAACTGTATTTTTTCAATGACCTTGCACTAGCAGTACCTTTTTCATCTTGGAAACAACTTAAAAAACAAACATGCTTCTTCTTTCTCTTTTCTCATTTGAAAAAAAAAAAATTATTTATGCTTTTAAGACTAGAGTGACATGCTTCTTTGTCACACAGAAAGGCGAATAGTCGTATTTCCAGTCACCCAGAGAAAGCTGTGCAACAGATCAGTATCTCTTATTACCTACCCCCTCAAAGATTGGTGCTGAGAGGTACTGCATAGACTGAACCAAGAAAAACACACTTAGCCGCCTATTGTACCTTCACCAAGCCAGAGAATAAAAGATAACCAGTCACTGTGTTGCAAGTATTCCATCAGATATAGCCTGTACTAGCCACATTGGTGGGGTTTTAGGTGGTGGGTTTTTTGTTTGTGGTTGGGGTTTTTTTGTTGGTTTTTGCATGAGTTTTTTGGGGGTTTTTTGTTTGTTTTTTGGGGGGTGAGGGGGGCAGTTTAGGTTTGTTTGTTTTTCTTTTGGGGGGTGGGGGGTTGTCCCCTCCTGTTTTAGTTTGGTGGTTTTCATGTATTCAGATGACCAATAAGAGACTATAAACTACAGAATCAGATAGCTGAAGTATTGTATCTCAAGTTTCTATTAGACAACACTAAGCTAAGAGCAGTTAAACTTGGTCATAGTTATCATAATACCACTACTACTAAATTCCCCCATCTCTATCATGACCTAATTAACTGTTTGGGAGGTTATTTAAACAATGTCACATAGTGAGGACACAGAGGAAGGGCACAAGAACAGGTTCTTGACTCAAGATTACAACCTCTGTTTGATTTATGCAATTCAATCAAATTTAGCTATTTGGTAACAGTTTAAATAAATGTCTCATTCAAGAAGAGTCAATAGAACCTGCACATTAAAAGCCCTGACACCACACAACTGTGTTTAAGAGTAAAGTTTACAGAAATCAATAGCCTACAAAAGTAATTAACTTTGAGCCAGTTGCTTGGAATGCACAAGCAGAAGGCTCTAGCTGGGAAAGACACACATGATGGGACATGACAAAAACCAAGTTTAAGCACTGGTATCTGCCTTCAACTTTCAAAGGCTGATTTGAGATTCAACTTAGTAAGGCAGAAACTTGAATAGTCTAATAACCATGAATTAAGAATAAGGCTCAAAATCCACTTAGGTTACAAACATATTTCAATGGCTGAAGCATCTGTTAAGCATAAATCAGAACCAGGAGTAACAGCAGACTGAGCTCCTTTTGAGCTACATTTATGCTATACCCACAGCAGAAATTAGTGACGGAAATTTTTAATTTTACACTCTAACTAAAAACAAAAAATTGTGAGGAAGTAGGAAAATAAGTATGCAAAACCAGACTAGGATGGTAAATAATACAAATCCGTAAGTAGGATCCTGTTCAAATCATGCACTTAAGGGGCTCTATGTACCTTTTAATACAGTTACAAAAAATTTAGTTTCTAGCCATGCCTACAAGAAATAAGATTTCTTGAGCAATTTAGGTGCCAATAAAGTAATTATGTACTTCAAGCCCAGAAGAGGCCAAAATTTAAGGTCTAGAGTCCTTGTATAGTGTGCAAAAAGAATCAATATCTCAAAAGTGATCAAAAAAATCCACATGCTGAGCTTGCAATTCATTGAAACCCAGCCAATAGTAAGCGCTCAGCAGTGGGGTGTGTTCGACCTCTTACCTTTGGGAACACATTTTGCAGAGTAAAGTCTTTTAACACAAGACTTCCAACTTAGCGGGCAAATATTTCAACTGACATGAAGTTACATAAAGTGGGTACCAGCAAAGCCCAAAACAACAAAGAATCAATAAAAATATCAGACTTCATTTGGGATCCCTTATGTCCTGGCACCCATGGTCTCCCTTCAACTCTAGGCTCTTCCACATTAAAAGCTCCAAGACAAACTCCCACTACAGCTCCATTAACAACTGCCGATCCTAATGGTGGGAACTCATGCAGTAAGAACCAGAAGATGGGAAATATCTTCTTACCCTCCACTCTGGCACACAGCCTATCACTGCCAGAGGAAAACACCTTTCCTTGAGTGAGGTCATAGGTTTAGCCATAGGCAGTGCAGAAGGAACCCTCAGAAAATTGGAAAAAAAGGACTAACAAGCCTGAAAATGTGCAAAAACTTTTCCAAGGCTGAGTACCAAACACTGCAGCTAAGAACAGAGGGCTTGCCAGTCATTATTCACAACAGTCTTTGTTTTATTTCAAGGTTTTAGCATCTACACAAAGACAAATAAAGATACAGATAAATATAATAAAGATATCTTTGTGACAAGATCTCTTTATCACAAAGATAATAGTGATGAAAGTGCAGAATATATGGCAAGGTCAATACAGTAGAAGTCTCAAACCAAAAGCATTGAAGGATTTAGGATCTTTTCTGATTCAGAGCAATGAACAATGTCATAAACAGTCCTATGTGCTGCATTCTCAAGTCCCTATATAAACAAAACACTGGTCTATTGTGGTTTAAATACACACAATGTGAAGTCTAGAAACAATTTTTTATCTTATTTAACCAAGCTGGTAAAATCCATTTCTCCAGCCTCCCCTTTCCCATGACAGTGTGAGTGGGGAGAGAGGGAAACAGCTGCCTCAACAGATACAGGCAGACCACAACCATCCCAGCTGCAAATCTCTTGCTCAGAAGCTGGGCAGTGTGAATAGACAGTTCACATCCCAGTATGGCCCCTAATCCCTACTGCCCTCAGCTGATGTAACATCAGTTTATGACCTGAGCTTACTCATGCCACGATTAAGGATCTGCAAACACCATAACCACCCACTCCAGTGAGGGTGATACAGCTCCTGTCCTCCACATCAACTGAACTCAAACCAGGTTACATGAGATGTAGCGAGGTCCTCTCTCATCTGAGACAACTGCAGTATTAGATTTGGAGGATACTAAAGGGAGAGAAGAGGGAAATTTTACAGCCAGGTGCTGGGTTGTCCGTCCCTCATCTGTAAGTTTCTAGTTTGTTCTTATTTCTTTCAATTATTTACTTTATAGAACAAACTGATTTCATTTACCTCACTTTGTGTGAAATAGAGACTATAACCCATCCTTGCATGAATTCTCCAAGGAAACATCAGCTACTTTTTCCTAACTTCCAAGATTAAATTTCAGTCCAAGATACCATTTTTATTTAGTTAGTTACAAAAAAACGGCCCTCATATTAGCACCACAGCTTTTCCCATACAGCAGGCAATGTCCCTTGGTAATGAATCCGTTTTTCCCTCTGGAAAAGCAAAATGGCATTCATTTTAAGTCGATGTTTCTGAAACAACCCAGCTTCAGCAGCTAAATAAGGCTGGGGGTAGGAAGCCTTCAAATTCACATCTGCCAGGCAGGACGTCAATTCCCTTCCTCTTGGATCAAGAAAATCTTCAAGACTCACTTCAAACACTGAATCTGAAAGTAAGAGCAAGGAAACTCACAGGAATGGGCAGGAGCACTAACTTATTTCACCAGGAGAGATGTATGTAAAAGAATGCCATCTATGACTCTAGTTTCTCCATTTTGAGAATAACAAGTATTTTAAGGGCAGAGCCAAAAAAATAGTCTTTAGAGAAGCAAGAATACCATATCTTATAAGAAAAGAATTATTTACAGAGCGAGACATTCAATTTTATTTTTTTAAAAATCAAGTCACCAAAAATATCTGCACTCGGGTTTAATTATGATTCAACTATAATGAAATGCCATCTCAATGTATTTGGAGACAATTATGCAAAAAGCTTCAAAGTATTTAATATCTGTATGCTAATGTCTATCAAACAGAGTTTCACAATGCTGAGGCTACAACAGCCATCCCTGTTTAAGGACTTCCATTCCTTTCTTCTTCTTCCAGACTGCACAACTCCATTGATGACAGTTGCTTGTGAGGTTTGAAGAAGATAAACTGACTAAACCCTGACTGCAGCCCTTATCATTTTGCCGAATAATTAAGAAGGTGGTGCCACCCAAGCTCCTACCATGGCACTGTGGCTGGCACTTAACGGACACACAAGCCTGGAATACTAAACAGAGTTATCTTCCACAACCAGATATTACTGAGGAGCTGTCTTGCTGCATTTGTTAGTGTTGCTTGGCTTTAGTAGCCAGCTGAGGGAAAGTATTTCCATACAGTCTAGAGGGAAGGAGGGAAAAAATGGGGCAGTGATTGAGTCTACCAGCAATTTCCCTCATTTTGTCCAGCCCTGACATTACATTTATCAGTTACAGAGCTGAAAGAATACTGAATGCCTAAATCAAAAGAGAACTGTGACATAGCTAGATACACCAATCTCAGAACTAATTAAAAAGGGAAGCCTTTCCCATCTTAAATGTTCTAGAGTTGGGAGCGTACCTGCCTATTTAGCCACAGAGCTTGTCAGTGGTGGTCCTATCCCTGGCTAAACTCAGCATTAGTTACTCAAACCCGCTTACATCTGCTAAGAACTGGGACTAAAACCTAAAGCCTGTTTGAGTTGAAACATAAGGCAATATATTTAAAGACTCCCCTCCACTCCGTTCTGCAAGCCAGACTAACTGCAGTTCTCAAGTAAAGGACTTCCAGCTAGAACCCTTCAACAAGGATTTAAGCCTGGGGCTGCACGCAGTTTACACTTCATTTATATTTAAGAGAATGCAGCAAAACAGAGTCTTTGACAAAAGGTAAATTTTCTCTGCAACTTGCTAACTTAACAGATCTGACAAAGCAAGAGTTTGTTGACCCTCAGACCCAGGCTTATCTGTTTGCACAGGGGTCTGCCCGAGCGCCACTGGGAAGGTTTAAGGTTCTTTGAGCCTTTTAACCATCAGGTTCTAGTATTCTGCAATACTGCAAATGTATTTTGTAATACCAGTACACTTGTTTATAAATCACAAATGCAACAAAAATTGGGGGGAAAGACTGCGCTATATACACTTTATACAGGAAGTAAATTTTTGCTTACATACACACACCTTGAATTTTTGCTATATAGACAGACTGAAAATCCAGATGCCTCAGGAAAGAAAACACTGCAGCATAAATTTCAGCTTCACCTGTAGTTTAATTTCAACTACATTGTGAGGAATTATCTTCTATTGCTGGTTTGTTGTTTGTGGGGGTTTTTTTCTTTCCTTTTTTTTTTTAAATTAAGAACATAAATCTAGTAAATTGGAAAGTCAACACCTTGAAATAAGTTGCTAAGGATATTGAAAAAATTACTCACTTAAAACATTATATAGAGGATACAACTTTATTTGCTGAAGGGGAAACAAGGACTTTGTATTAGAATTTCAAAAGTAGAAAGTTGTAAAAATAAACAAAAACAAAGAAACAAAAAAACCCCAAACAAAAATAAATACAAGGATTTAAAGTGTTAAGGCATTTTAGTTCAGGGAATAATAGAAAAAGATAATGTCAGCATCACAGCGTTGAAACAGAAGCAACCAGAAATAATGTTAAATACATTCCTCATCTCTATACCGCACTACATCCCTTCTTGCCCAAGAAAATAAACTGTCACTACTAGATTAGCCAAACCACAGACATACTGCAGTCACCACTATCTTCCTTTTTAATGGCAAAGGCCAATATTCCACACCTGGAAAAACAGGTAGAATGACAGACTAGAGATTATTGCATCCTGAAGCCTAGAGTTTAATTAACTTACCCCATAAAATAAATATGCAAACTTTGGAGATAAACTTCTACCTTGGATGAAACCTAAATCAATTCAGTTCTGCTGTTTGCTATGTTTTAGGCAGAAATTAAGATAAGTGTCTCTGGAGAACAAACATTAAAAAAAAAAAAAGTCAGACAACTTAGCAAGAAAGTCATGCAACCAAATACACAAATTAACTTTTATCATGCAGAAAAGAGATGAAAGAGCAATAAAGTGAGTATGAGGCTGGAAAGACTTGAGAGAAGATTTAAGCTTTCATTTAATCAGGAATGAATAGAAGAGTTAGAGTGTGCAAACATTAGGTTGCATAAACACCAGTGGAAGAGGGTTTATAGCAATGCCAGTGAGCATAACTAGAACAAGAGCAATTAAACTGAGAATGCAAAAATGTAGACAGAAGAGAAGGACAAGCTTTGTGAGTGCAACTCTAGAATACATCATGATAATCTTTCAAAAGAAGCAATGGAAACACACTTTTTCAGGAGTTTCAGAACAAGAATAGATAAAAACAAACATGCAAGAACCTCAGAGACTAGCCAGCTACTTACAGGCAGGAACTTGTGTTTCAGAATCAGCTGGCAGCCTAGACTTACACACCTATACAGAAAAGCACTGGCACAGTCTTAGCAGCTCATGGTATGAACATACTACTTTCACCTCAATTTAAAATTCTTCATTAAAATTGAGCAAATTAAATAGGTGGGTCAGAAAGCTAACATGACCAACTAGTAAAGAGAATTAATATTGGCAGAAAAAGCACTGACAAGCACGTTCTCAGAGTCCAGGTGAGCAAGCTGTCCTGACAGTTTCACGCAGGGTTTTTTGCACTGTTACCAGAGTCACTTTCTGCATTTGGCTGGCCAGGAGCCTGGTACAACTCCTCCTTTAGGAGTAAACCAGGGCCATCACAACTGTATCACCATCATGCTTGACCATCAGCCTTGGGCTACAGATGGGACCATACAAGAGCTGGAATTGGTCCACCACACACACAACTGGCTCCTGATGCAAAATAAAGACCAGTTGTGACAAATTCTGCAACTGTGATTTGACCCTATGCCCTTTTTAAAATGTCTAATCCACCATCACCATCCTGCCCTTACAAAACTGCGTAACATCCTGCAGTTCATAAAATCACTATGATTTTTTTATCTTCAGGTAGACAAAGCTGACCAACGGTATTAATTAACTATCTGCGAGTAGCGGGATGCTCCCGGCACCGCAACGGGCCGCCTGCTGCAAACATCACCCTGCCCTCGCAGCGGAGGGGCCGCTCTTTGCCCGGCTGGGGCCGTGCCAGCCCTGCCCCGGCTCAGGAGCACCCACGGGAGAGCTCCCGAGCCGGGACAGCACAACCCGCCCGGGACGCCTCCGATGCGCGGCTGGAGCTACGCAGGCGGGAAGGGAGGCTGGGACAACCAGGAGGGAGCGCTGGGGGGCCGGGCAGGGCACACGGGACCTCGTCGCGTCCCCGCCGCTGCCCCTGCCCCTGCCGCTGCGGGTGTCACTGCGGGGCTGAGAGCGGAGCGGGATCCGCAGCATCCGCAGCAGCGCCAGCAGCAGCCGCCGGGCCACGGGGGTGTGTCCGGGGCGCGCCCGTGACGCCGGCGGGGCGGGAGGGCGGGTGACGCCGCCAGGGCAGGTGGGGGACGCACCTGGTCTCCTGGTTGCTGAACTTCTTGGTGACCACCTTGCCCAACTCCAGGCCGAGGCGGTCGGCGATCTTCTGGGACAGGTCCTGGTGCGAGCTCCCGCTGAAGATCTTGATGTTGGGCATGGCTGCGGTTGCACCGGCCGTGCTGCTCCCCTCCTCCTNNNCCCCTCCTGCCCCCTCCTGCCCCCTCCTGCCCCCCAGCTGCCGTGCAGGGCTCTGGCCGCGCTTCTCCCCCGCACACGGGGACAGGGACGGACGGGGGATCCTCGCAGGGGCTCGGCTGCCTGTGGTTCTGGTGACACCGTCACCTACAAAACCAATTGCCAAATACAGCTGTAGTTAGGTCGGTATCTAACTAGTTTTCCTTACCACGGCTGTCCTTAAATAACCCCCGACCGATTCTAAATACACGGTGTTCATTTCTCCATTAACGTTTTTGTCGATTGTTGCTTAGAAATAGGCTCACGAGCAAACTGCTGTCTGAGCATTGACAAAGACAAAGAGGTCTCACCCTTCAGGTGGGGCTGTTTTAGCTTGTATGTATACAAATAATTAAATTGCATTGGATAAGTGACTTCGGAACCACTTCAGTTTTCCTGTCTTAAGCAAACCTTTGCTTCGAGGAGCAGGGTTTTGAACTCATGTTTAATAATGTTCTATCAGAAGGATAATTAATGACTAAATAAACACCTGTGTCGCATAGTTCACTAGAACAGTTTTAGAGCTGCTCAAGAAGTCCTGTAAGAGCAATTTTCTCAATCAAACACTGAATTCTAGAAAATAACTTTCTCAATTAAAAAAAAAAAAAAAAAAAAAAAAAAAAAAAAGAAGTCCAAACAAGTGTATGTCCAAAATCAAATGTTTTACTCAACAGTTGGGTACTAAGTGGTTTGAGTTGGGGAGTTAGGGACTAATAGTTTGGGTTGCTATCAGTCCAATTCTTCGGTGGTCCATATACTTGCACAAATCATACACTTCTTGCTAAGTATCGCATCTTTGCAGAGGCAATGTAGACAAGGGATGCAGCTTATGGACAAGAATGGGAAAAATAAGTTTTGTGACTTACCACAGCATAATTCCAGAATTTATTCCAGTATTTGATACATTGCTCATGTATTTGATACATACCTCAGCATATGACCACTGTTTCGTGGTCCACTCACCCTTTACCCTTTTTGTATTTTCACTTTATGCAATGTAAAAGAAGTGTGTCTAACTGTCAGCACAGTACGCTCATAAAAGCATCTCAAAGTCAAACCTGTGATTCTTCCCGTTCATACACCTTCTTCACCAACTAATTTTGTAGACTACATTTTATTCTGAGTTATTTGCAACACCAGATTTTGTCTACTGTCCTGATTTTGTTGTGATTTTTAATATTGGTTATTCTAAAATCTTTAGCTTCTGTGACAGGACGTCTCAGCTTCCATTAAGACTGCAGGTTTCAAATCCGTGAAAAAGAAAATTTGCTGATATGACCTCAGGTTTTATCATAACAAAAAACATTGCTGGACAGAAAAGGCAATTTAACTTCAAAATAATGCAATAAAGGAAAACCATACTTCATTGTTGACTCAAAACAACACCAGAACTTTTGAAATGATCTGTAAAATCAGAAAAAGACAAGAAAACAACTTGGTCTTCCAGGAGGTTTTTAATATATGCTTGGCAGTACTGAACCTGACAATGAACTTGATGATTGTCTTCACCCACTCTCTTTTTTTTTTCCCCTAAGGTAACCAGTTAAAACTCTGTCCTCACATTTAGTATATATTCCTTTAATTGCTGGCTTAGCAGGATACCCAGACAATTCTTTTCAGTCTAGTAAGACTTTTGTGCCCAGCAGCTAATTAGTGTTTATTCAGTAGCTACAATATAGAAACTGCAGTCATTAAAACTAGTTGTGGAGGCTGTCATACAAAAGAAATAATGCTGATTGATGTGCTGAGTATGATTATCTTTCCTTTGGTTGTGATCAGGTAAAATAGTGGACCAGAGGTCAAAAGTTAGTGCCATCCCCAATTGAAACTTTTTACTTTTCTAGGGAAAAAAAATAAAAAAAATCACTCTTTCTCTTTTGATTAAATGAGAACAATATGAGAAGTACCTGTCTAACAGCAGAAAGCAAAACTTTCAACAGGAAATTGCTTTTGTTCCTTTTATCATCGCATTTATCATCACTGGTTTGAAACAGTCTTGCCTGATATAGGATGTAATAATCAGCAAGGATAAGAAAATGCTTTTTTCTGGTAACAAGCTGTCAGTAATTACTGGTCAGTTTAGCCAGGACAAAGACTGAAACAACTACGAGTCAGCTGGACCTGAGAAAGCATATTTAATTCTGCTCCTGCAACAGAAAGTAATTCCAGCAAAGGTATGAGAGCCAAGGAAAAATAAGAGAATTTTACATATCACAAGCAGAAATTGGACTACCAAGAGACTCTGATTTACATAAAACTGAAAAATTTCCACCCATCTTAGTTTCTTTGCAGTGCAGTTTTGCAAATCTTACCATACAGCTCACTCTATCACTTGCCTTCCGGTTCCCATAATAAAAATTGTTACACTGAAAAAATGTCAAAGTAACTCAGGACTTCTGTAGTTTTTGTGTCACAATGACTTCTCATTGTTCAGTGGGGTTTTTTTTCTGATTATAGAACATCTTTATGGGAGAACATATCTGTTGGGGGAAAAAACCCTGTCTTTTAAAAGAACTGAAAAAACTCTCTTTTGGATCTCTGGAAATATGATCCGAATATCAAGCCACTTCATTCCTTCCTTTCACAGTCATAATTCGTAAAAGAGTCCATTGACCAATTTCTTCCCTCAGTTACATCATTTAATTATCAAATGTTAGCATATCATGGCTCTGGTCTTGAAAGAGTGGATCGTGAAAAACCTGAGATTTAAAATAAACAGTTGCGGGCTATTTTTGTTGAGTGTATTTTTAATTGTTGGTGTACATTTGAGTAATGATTTCAAGGTTTTCTCAGAATTTCCCTTAAAAAAAAACCCAAAAAACTAATATTTGCCTCTAATCACTTGTCTCCAAGGGCTTTGGCTTGAAGAATAAACAGCAAATATTAGAGGCCTTGATATGGAATAGCAGCAGCTGACAGCATTACAGTCACATCTGTCCAAACATATTATCTCTGCATTTTGAGACCTATGATTCTATTGTTTTCAAATGCTGATCTGGTTCTTCCAAAGCTTGTTCTATTCTGCAAGTATAAAAACATAAAAAGTTGTTAAATGAATAATCCTACTGAGGAAGCATAAAATTTTGTCATAAAACCCCTATAGTTATTCCTACCACTCAGTAATTTAGCATTTTCTTCATTATCTTGGCCACCCACAAGCTTCCAAATTCCCCTCGATGTTCCCAACTTCCACATAGCTCCAGTAATCTCCCTCCCAGCTGTCTTCCAAATCCCCGTTGCTTCCCTGCTTTGCTCTATGGCTTCCAATGATCATTTCTAATGTTACCTCTGGATATTTTCTGAATACTGAATATTTCAGCTGCTGCTTCTATTTCAGCTTCATGGCTCTATGATGTACTCAGCTATGTACTCAGCTCTATGATGTACTATGATGTATTCAGCTGCTGTTAAAATCCCTTTGATCACTTAGCTCCACTTTTCTTTGTCAGCAGATACAACTCCTACTGTCTCACCTGCTTTATTCTGTAAAAGAGCTTATTGACTTTCTTGTATTTCTTCTGAAGGAAGATGCTAAGCCAAACACCTTTCATGAATTTCTTCTAATGTGCATCATAACACGTCTTTCTCAGCTCTAATCATCATCTGACAAGTGCATCTTATACAATATATGATCAACGGAGAGAAAAGAAAGAATTTTTGAACTGCAAGTTATATAAATCTAACTGTTCACTGCAATCTTTGTTATCTGGGCACTTTCACATCAATGGTCTCGACTGTTCTTAGCCCCCTACTTATTTACACAGTGATGTTCTCTGCTTCTCTAACAGATTTTCTCTTAAACTGCCTTTAATTGAGCAGCGGAAAAATGTCTTTTGGTGCTGAGAAACCCGGAAAACTCATCCCTGTTTTTCCAGTCTGATCTTTGGTGGCTGTGTTTCAATTGCAGTAGGCAATCATTTCATAATTCTTTTAGCCGGGACACATTGTAAAACTTAGTTATATATGCCACCTCATAATGCTGCAATTTCCTCAGACATCTTACAAAGTACCTTTCAGGATTCTTATACCTAAAAAGGTACTGTCTGGGTTCTGTAGTTTTTCATGCACATAAATTTTTGTGCTTCATAACAGTAGCAAAAATAGTCAAGTAAAATATTTTTGTAGGTAGTCTAAGTATGGCTATTGTTTTGTCCTAGCAATTTAAATTGGGATCCTTCCATTCGGGTTTCCTAGTGAAACATTTTCATTTTTGCAGGGAGTTCTATTTCCTGCTACTGGATAATTTCTCCACTTTTTCCATGAAAACAACCTTATGCTGTTTAAATTCCTTTTTTTCACCAAGTGTTTACTTCCAGTTTCTCTAATATCTCTACCTTTAATTCATTTTCAGGTTTTTTTTTCCTTTCTGCCATGATTTTGCCCACTTGAACTCCAAAGGAACATAATCTTCATCTGTGAATACTCCATCACAACTTAGTAAGAAAGCTTTTACTTCTGATTCCCTGTTAGACAACTGCCAGTCTCCAACATCTTCTGTGTTACCACGTGCCTGAGTAAATAAAGGTAAGACAGCAGACTCATCTTGGAATTAAACAACCTCTAGGCATTGCATTATTGGAGAAAGAAGCATATCAGTGTCAAGGGAAGGTGGAAGCATAGAGTAGATCTTATGTATCATCCATTCAGGTATCAGAGGCAAAAGACCAAGAGTCTCCAGAAGACTGTTGTCTACCCCTTTAAAAACGGCCTAGTTCAAGACAAAAGATCAAAGATTTCTGTTTCTTTTGTAAGACAAAAGCTTGTGCATTCTGCTTCAGGCTAGTTTAGAAAATTTTATCTTGTCTTTTATGCATCTTGATTCTAAGTAGGGGCAGCCACGGGACTCCAGCTTAGCCTGCAAGCCTGTCTGCTTATTCTTTAATCTTCTACTAAATGAACACATCACCATGCTGTGTCTCAATTCTGTCAAATCACATTTTCCGAAAGAAAATCATTCTGCACGGACAGTTTTGAGTGAAAAAAGATAAGGAAAGAGAAGCAAACAAGAGAAGAAAGGACATCGCAATCTGAGACTGCACTCTTTCACAGCATTCTTGCACAACCACAGGCACTTGCTTTTGACTCTAGTCAGAGACAGAATGTCAGATATCTCTCTCTCAGGTTTGGTCTGACCCAGTATAACTTTTCTAATGTTATATTCTTCTGTTCTGACAGCATACAAATCCAGAGTGCCATGTCAAAGTAAAATCTCCCTGAAAGCAGACAGCCCCCAGTCCACTTTGAAACTTGCAGGGTAGATTGCTGTGATGTCTGTGATGACCATTTTACTATCATTACTACACTATTTCTACTTCAAAAGCAAGATCAGGCATTCAGATTACATAGACTTTCCATCAGCTTTGGGTGAAAGTTGCCTAGGGAAGTTTTTAGCAATTGTCTTGTGGTTTCTTTGGCTGTGGTTATGCAGTGAGACCCAAGAAGACTTCTTTGCTTCCACGTCTGAGTGAATATCCCATGTCAGGGAAGGTCTGCAAGTGGACAATTATTTATCCAGTACTCTTGATAACAAAAAACAAGCACACTGAAAGGAAGAGATCTGAAATA
The DNA here is from genome assembly GCA_013396735.1 of Grallaria varia. Classification (NCBI taxonomy): domain Eukaryota; kingdom Metazoa; phylum Chordata; class Aves; order Passeriformes; family Formicariidae; genus Grallaria; species Grallaria varia. The sequence continues at coordinate 38,385 of VWZG01008113.1, forward strand.
CATTCTAGAAACAAAACAGAACAGAAAAAGAAACCACCTATTACAGAGTCAAAACTTCCCTTCCCCTTCATGTTCCCACAGTATGATTGCTATTACATGCTGTTAGTTATTTTAGCAGCTGGCATCGAACCTTCATATAAGATCAGACAAAAAAAAAAGAAAAAAAAGAAAAAAAAAGCTTTTTATAGTATTTGGGGGATAAAAAGCCCACATAAAATTGAACTAAGGATTTGGCAAAGACTAGAAAAATATTTTTCTGTAAATATTCTGAAGAAGGTTGAATCAACTCCGCCATACTTGAGACACATGTGTAAGTTGTGTGTTTTATTCAAAACTGATGTGGGAAATATTTTTTCTTCAGGTACAGGCACGTAAATCAAGTTTGACTAACACCAGCATAACTAGTACCAAGAAATAAAAATTAGATGAAACATAACAACAATTGGTACCCTTAATTCCCCATGAGTCACTTCGTCTTCAAAATGTTTCTTCATGTTGCCTGTCTTTGTATATGAATCAAACCAAATGAAAGATACATCACTGATATATATTTTTTTTTAATATCACAGGTTGATTTCAATGGTAGCTTCATTAGTTATGTTCAGAATTGAACTCACAGATTTCACTTCATTCTTACTCCAGAGAGAAACTACAGCAACTTGTGTTTATTAGCTTCATTCTCTTTAAAAATAAATTCTTTTATCCCCCATGATCAGGTGAAGACTTCTTGTGAAGTGGAAGGAAGGAGAGTGAGAACCAATACAGAAGTGCTGGCTGCTGTGGCGCTTGCATTCCCAAGTGAAGAAGGAACTGCCATGGCCGCACTGAGACTGCCAGTGGAACTGCCAACCTCCTTGGCCAAAGGTCATTGACTTGTAAGGAGGAACATATATGTAGAGAACATTTCCATTTTAAAGTAGACTTACTTCAGTGTGGAATGTTATATGACAATTCTTATGAGACACATATTGTTTAAAAAAAAATTATGCCAAATCAAAAACATCACTAAATGAGATGTAAAAATACAGCAGCTATTTCCACACAGCTCGGCAATTGTACAGCTGAGTACAGCTGCTTCACACTCAAAAGGTTTCCCCCAAGATCAGAAAGAACTGGAAGCTTTCAAGCATGTATAGATAGGTTTGACTTTGTAAGAGCAGAAAGCATTTGTCATACAGGAAGAAAAACATTCTACATCAATGAGGTCGTGCAAAGACTTTAGATAATTTAGCATCCTAAAAAATCTGAAGCCTTTCTCGAAAAGAAAAACAAAACAAAAAAACCACCCCCCAAACCCACAGCAAAAGCCCCCAAGAAAATAAAAGTTCTAAATTGGGGAGAAAAGTATGTGTACACAAACCTGCCTCAAACTATCCATCCATTAACATTCACTTCTATTATGAGGCCAAGCAGAAAGGAATAAATATTGAAGAAATATAATATGACAATGCCTACTTCCTTCTGAAATTATTTTAAAATAAAGTCCCCAATAATCTTGTTTCAACAGAATAACAGATCCTAAAGGTACTGCATGGGTTTATTTTCTGATCTTGTCTTGTATCCTGGCTTCAAATTACTCATGAAATTCTGCCCTAAAATTCTATGAAGCATATGAATGAATGAAATTATTCATAAATAAAATACTTAATAATGCATCCCTTGAGTAACCTTATGTTTGGATGATAGTTAAAGCTTTGCATATGTATATATTTGTTATCTTGGGTTCAAGAACCATTTTCATCAAATAATTCACCAGGATTCTAGTATTATTTGTATCAAAAGAGGACTTTGTATTTTAAAATCTTCTTTGAAACAGTTAAATCTTTTAAAAATCTTTCAGTCTTGTAATTTGTCCCTCTGCACATCCCATAAGCTTGTTTCCCACTTTCTGTTCATCTTTATGGAACTATCTCACAAAGGAAAAGGAATTTAAGGTGCATGTATTTTTTAAAAGAAATCAGTGAAAGACCTGAAGCCATTTCTTGCCTTGATGACAATTGCAGTAACAGAAATCTCCTGGGTTCTTCAAGAACTAAAAAAGTAAAATATCTGCCCCTTTATCTATCCTCTTCCTATGTTTCTCTTGAGTAGCTATATTGGAACTTCCACAGGTCTCCATAAATTTTATCATTATGTCCATGGACACAATCACAGCACAGCTTTTGTCATTGAATGTTCCAGTGCTAACAAAGGGACAAGGTTTCTTTATTGGTAAGAAAGGTGAAGTTAAATTATTTTCATGAGCAAATATTCTGTATCAGGAGCCTTGGCAATCCAGTAGCAACAACAATAGCATTTAATTTTGGTAGAAAAGCAAAAAGGATGTTTGAGGCTTTAAGCAAACAATCGTATCCCACAGACAGCTGTAACAGCAGCATACATAGCCTCAGCCCTCACCTCCTGCTTGCACAGACCCGTTTCCTCTGCTGTTCTGGTGATACTGATGAAGCTCACATACCAGGGGATTGAGAAAGAAGGGTCAAAAGAGTGAGGGAACAGCTAAAATAGGGTGGAGATGGGAGAGAGAGGGTTTTGTCACCTTGCTTCCTGTTAACCTTCCAAAGTCTCTACAACATTCTGGCATCCCACTTGTTCTCACCTGCATCTTCTCCTCTGTCCATACCCCAACACATAGCACCCCAAAACTTTCTAAATCCCAGCTTTCCCAGACTCCAGTACATCACTAACACTTGCCCTTATGCTTCTTTTTATTGCTTCAAACCCTTTCTGACAACTCTCTCAAAAGTGTGTTTCACCAACTTGCTATGAAAGAAACGGAGCCAGCTCTCACTTAATGGTTATGGTTAAAAGGTCCTTTTGCTTGGGAAAGGCATAGATACATCCAGTTAACTAAGCAGCAAAAATGCAAGACAGTGGAAATACTGTCTTAAGGATCATGCCAAGAAGGTATAAAGTGTTTGTGAAACTAAGGAGAGATGAGATGCAAACTTGTCCAACCACAAAAATTTGTGAAGTATTAATCAGGAGGAAGAGGGATTTTCAAACAGTCAGCAGAAGCCTACAAAAACAGCATCTAATGATACATGGAGTCATCAAATCTGTTGGAAAACCAAATGTACAGGGTGCAACAATGTTATATACCAGTGAATGAAATGCATCCAATAACTTTCCTTTGCACGGAGTCAAAGTAGTGTGTAATTAGATCAAACCTCCTAACTACCAAATCAGTGTTGTGTGCAAACTGCCTATTGGTAATGACCCCCAGAAAGATAATGTGCTGAACTGTCCCAAGAATTATTTGGGGAAAGCACTAGCTGGAAGGGCCGAGCTCACACCAGGGCACAGTTTAACAGTTTGTTAGCATAAAGGATCATGTTCTAAAGGTCAGCAGTACTCTCAGTCATACTGAAATTTCCTTGTATAGGCAGAGTTATTAGAGAATATTGTTCTGGCAATGATTTCTCCCTTGCCATGTCTCCCCTCTATTTCCCCCCCTTCCCAACCATGCAAACTAGAAGCTACTAGTGAAGTGGCTATTCTCAATTTGATTTTCATTAGAAAATGACTGAAAACATAAAGGTGAGAAAGCAAGCTTAGTGAAAGTGAATGTAAGGAGAGGAAGGAGTAAAAGGATGAGAATAAAAATAAACCAAACTGTAACACATTCAAAGACCAGGCAGATAGAGTCTTCTGGAAACCTAATTTAAATGTCAGAAGACTGCCAGGAAGGTAGCATTAACTAAAGAGGTCTATAAATGGTGAGAGAGCAGCAAAGCTCTCTGATGCTAGACAGACAGCAAAGATCAGAAATTACTGTGGCTGTACCAAGACTTTTAGAACAACGTGAGAATTAAAGATAAATCATACAAGGAATACAGACATCCCTCAGTAAGGAAGAAGAAAGCAATGTAAGGGATTAACACAGGGATAAAATCAGAAGGGTTAAGGGACATAACAAGGGTTTAAAAAAAAATTAAAAAAAACAACCAGTCAAACAAACAAACAAACAGGCCATTTGCTTACAAGCAAAAGAAAACTCTTGGAGTTAATTCTGCTTTGGCAAACTGATTTACCTCTGGAAGTGCCTATATCCACTAACTCTCAAGGAAACCAAGGGCAAGAAGGCATTTCTGTTCCGTGTCAGGACTGACAGTTCATTATCAGTGCTTTCAGAAAGAGTGCAGAAGACAGACAAATGTAAACATTCCTAGAATGTGAAAAGCTTTTGACATTTCACAGTGTTGCACAGTATCCTATAGCCAAAATAGTGAGATGAGTGCTACTGAGGTGGATGATAAGTTGGGTGGAATACTGGGCTGCTCATCAGGCTCAGAGGATTGTGATCAACTGTACAAAGTTCAAATGGCATCTGGTTACCTGCTGAGGGATTGATACAGGAGATAATACTGTTAAATTTATTGATTAACAACATAAGCAGTGGGACAGAGGTGCACACTCAGGAAGTTCATGCACAATACCAAATGGGGGACAGTGGTTGACATGCTGGAGGACAGCTGTGCTATTCAGAGAAACTTCAACAGGCTGTAGAAATGGGCCACCAGGAATCTCATGAAAAGGTAAATGACCTGAATCTGGAGAGCAATAAGCCCAGTACACGCTGGGGACAGACCAGCTACAACACAGCTTTACAGAAGAGGACCTGAGGTTCCTGGTGGACAACATACTGAATATGAGCCAGGAATGTGCCTGTGGCAAGGACAGCCCATGCCAAACTGGGCTGCATTAGCAAAAGTGTGGCCAGCATGATGAGGCAAGTGCTGCTCACCTCTTCAGGGGTGCTGTGCAGAGCTTTGAACTCCCCAGTACAAGAAAGACACAGACATACTGGAACACATCTATCACAGAGCCACTGGGATGTTTAAGGGACAGCACCATAAAGGAAGAGGATAGGGGAGAGAACTGGGCTGGTTCAGTCTGAAGAAAAAACAGAAGGATATTGCTGCTGTCTCCAAACCCCTACTGAGAGGTTATAGAGATGATGGAGCCAGACTCTTTTCAAAGGTGCACAATGATAAGAGGAGATGCAATGGATACATGTGGGACTATGGGGAATTCTGATTAGAGACAAGAAAACCTATTTCACCTTAGGATGGTCTGACACTGAAACAGGTTGCCCTGGGAGGCTGTGAAATATTCATCCTAGGAGGTACTCAAAACTCAACAAGACCCTGAGCAATTCAGTCTAATTTGATCTACTTTGAAAAGGAATCTGGACTTTAAAAGTCCTTTAAAACATATATGATTCCATGATTGCAGAAAAGTGCTGATTGATATTGAAGGCAATCAAGAGTTGGCACTGCTAGATATCTGAGAGGATCTATCCCTCTCCTTTCTCAGAAAATGTTTCCTCAAAGAAGTATAAACGTGCCTGCTGTAGAAACTCTTCCCCAACACTCCCCCCCCCCCCAAAAATCTGAAGTAGGTTTCACATTGAATCATAACATAAAAACAATTCCTTCAAGGTGGGAAAACCTTGATATTCCTGTTTTGACTCCTCCCTACCTGTCAAAACATAATGAAAACAAGAGTGAAACCATGACAAGCGTAACATATTCAAGGAAGCAAAATATCCTTTGCAGCAGCCTGACAATAAAAGGTGTTGTCACCAGTTGAAGTAATTCTTGGTCTAAAACAATCCAGAGGAGTTTCTCTGCTTCAGAGAGAAGGCTTTTTGCCACTGCTTTACACTTCATTAGAAATCTTTTACTCATTTCCAACAGTTCCAATCATCTATACAGCATGGAAGGGTCTCTGTGCTGAGGACTTAGAATTGGACCATTAATTTAGATTTTCTACTTAAAGAATTAATGTTCTGCACGTAAGTACTTTATCAGTGACAGGTGCTTCAAAATTACAGAAATAACAAGCACTTCTTAACACTAAACTACAGTACAAGGCTACACTGTGGATGGGGGGAGAATCCTTAAAATTTATTTGTTCCCTACAGGCTTGCCCAGATTAAAAAAACAAAAATAAATAATCAGACATTGCTGTCCAGCAAACTAAAGGCCATTACTAAGGGCAGAACAGAACTGATGTTAGGGTTGGTCTGTTTTCTGTAGGCATAAAAATTTAGAATTTTATAGCATGCTGACAATCTACAGTAAGACTACAGATAAAAGAACTAGTTTTGTCTCTCTAGACCAGAGTATAAGTGCTTGCATACAACAGAATTTCACTTTTTGTTCTCAGGTCTTACATAGTTTCAACACCTAGTTCTAATTTGTCATTCTTTATTCTGTTCTTTATGATCAGAACAAAAATAAAACTGTACATGATTTTCTTCAGTGTAAGGTGACTTCATGGTTTTCAGCCCTAGTATTCTTATCATTTGGCTTAAATGTTCCAGTAAAAGTGAGAACCTAACCTCTATGGCTTTAATTACCTTGGGAAGGTGGGAGCACTATAATGGCTGCTTTAAAAATTTTCTATGTCTTCATATTCCCAACTAGAGTTCACTTTCACACTATTTGTGTGTTTTCCTTCATTTTTATCACTTCCCCTTCACACAGTAGCCTGGTGCTCTGTACTCTCATCTGGGTCTGATCACAGTTGCATGCACATTCCATCTCAGTAGCACTCCATAAGACTGACAGAGAAGACGACAATATGCAATCTTCTTTCCATTAAATAAATAAATAATTTTCAACCTTACATCATGCTTTGGTAACTTCTCAGTTTTTCACAGTTTCAGAGCTAAATTCTTGTCTGCAAGGTCTATGGGACAAGACTACTGTTTCCCCCTTATTTTTTAGTACAAAAGTTGTATACTATGGACATTATATAAGACAAAGCTGCTACGAACAGAATTTCATTGCTTTCTTCCGGAGTAGCTATGGAATTTCATACAAAAGGCTATGTGGTCTTGCTGAGCTCTTTATACCCCTTATCATCCTGGAAAGAAAATCAAATGGAACACTTCCACAAATGGACATGGGCAGAACAATGATCTGTTAGGGACAGGGCACTGTGTTCTCATGGGAAGGAAACTCGCCTGTTTTGTGTGAACGTTTCAGCTGAGGCTGGCATGTGCCTTGTCTTTCTATAGGAGGAATTGGTCCCAGCTTTTTTGTAGATCCTGAGGGAGGGGTGGAACATCACTACTATCCCACAGCTCCATAAATCTTCTGGCTTTTATTCATTTTTTTTTTCCCTTGAAATACAGAATAACCCTTAGGGTACTGAAGCAGAATTGTAGCTGCAAGCAATATTACATTTTTTTCCCCCCAATATCCTTAAAAAGGGGGGAAGAAGATGCATCCTTTCACTTCCTTCTTCTTCACAAGCTGAAAACTTTGCCTCCAGTCACCAGACCACTCATCAAAAGAAAATTTCACGTCATGATGTCCCTGACCACTGAACTACAAAATAAAGACAAGTCTGCTTTCTTCACAGTCACTTGTGCTTAGTTGTTTCTAAACCTGAATGCTTTCCTTAGCGGAATTATTTCCAGAATTTGACCCCTAGCCACAAATTGTTTTAAGACGGTGCAGGCCATGAATTTACTACTTTTTGCAAACACCAAGTGTTATACATACTGATTCAATGCCTCTGCCTGTTTTACTGTTAGAGCAAAGAAAGCAAGTACATTTACCTGAACTTCAGAAAACAAACCTTCTCATCTCCACACAGAAATGTAATTCTTCTGATTGATTCTATTCCTCCAAGGAAAAAAGTATTATGGAGTGGGGATGGGCGGAGGGACAATGTAGTCTGTCTTGTTCTTTCTGTGCTGTGGTTTGGTTGTGGTGGTTTTTTGTTTGCTTGCTTGGTTGTTTTTTGGGATTCTTTGGTTTGTTTTTCTTAATTACATAAGCAAAGAAGAAAGACAAAATGCCCCAGAATCGCTGAAAAGATCTCTGAAAGGAGAGGACATGTCCTTTCAAAGGTGAGAATGAAACAATTTTTAATTAAATAGTATTTTTAAGAGTGGTGTTTTTAAGCGCAGAAAAATTCAGCGTAATGGAACTGATGGTTCCAAAAGATGAACCAGGGAATGATACGGATTTACCCCTAAAGATCCCTTCATGGGCAGGTGTGAGGCCACCTACCGAACTGTCTGTACTCCCCAAGCTCAGAGCGCAGCACGGTCTCTCAGGGAATGCATGCTAAGATGGTTTTACAGTATAAATGCCTATCTGAGATGCTCTGCAGACATATTAAATGATCACCTACAGCTTTTATACCTGTATAGATTTTACAGTAGATTGAGAACTTTAATGAAAAAAACATTAATCACACAAACCAATTTCAAACTAATTTCCCTCTAGGTGTTACAGGCAGTAATTCTTATTGACCTTTAATTTTTAAAAAAAATTATTACATTAACAGCATTAATAAAATGTTAGTCGTTAATATTTTCCCATAATTCTGCAGAGAATAACTAGCAATTCACCAATGCTACAGGCTTCTGTGATTTGACTCAGTCTCAAAGGCTTAATGGATGTGATTAAATTATTTTATGCAGAGTAAACATTTGCAGTGTTTCTCTTCTTGCTCCTGTCCCAACCTAAGCAAATAAACTGACTGCCAGCATCAGTCCCATGCTTCTCATGTGAAACCTATTGTGAACTTTCAAAGCCCAGTACTGTAGGAGAGAACCTGATGTACTTCTAAATAAATTCACAGATTATTTGCTTAACAGTTTTGAACAATTAAGGTTATGGCCCCAGTCATTTGTCTGAAGAATATTCTGTGGGAAATAAAATGCAATTAGGGAAGGAAATAATTGTTCTCCTTTTATTTCCCCTTACTGAAAATGTCTTTCCAGAATAAAGTATTTTCCTCACATCCATTTTTCACTACACAAGTAGGGTTTTTTTCTTGGAAATTGAAGAGAATTTGCAAAAACAAAATGACATCATTTATAGGTTGTACTTTTGTAATAAAAGGTTGGCTTGCTAGAATGAGGAAATCATCCAGCACAACTGAATGTGGATTGGCACTATTTATTTAGCATTGCTTTCCTTCTCACTAATCTCATCTAGCATTGCCAAACCCCTGAAGAGACTTCTCTTTGGACGTGCATGCATCAACTGAAAATTTCCTTGAAGGGTCATTAAAAGCCTTTACCTTTACTGATCCTTAAAAGCCTTCTAATTTTTTATGTTTAAACAAATTTTTCAAGATGACGTTCAAAATCAGTGGCAAAATCAGGAACGGACACCAACAGTATTCAGGGGTTTGGCTTCCTATTCTAGTATCTCACATGACAAGCTTCTGTCATATGCACACACTCACTGTTTTCCCTTGTGCCCCACTGCATAGCTTTAAAATAATTTATATTTGATTTTTGGAGAAAGCTGGACATCAGGGTATTAAAGAACCTGTTTCAGAACTACCTCTAGGTTACGAGAAATGCACTTATAGAGTTTGATGTCTGTTCAGATCCAAATTTACCCAAAATATTTTGAAAAAATTCCATTAACTGCTTTCAGGTCAGATGGTGGTAAAAGAAACACTTGCATTGTTACAAAATATGAGCACTTCCTCAGAGTTCTCAACCAAAAATGTTTATACTTTGTAACTTGAAATTTATCACATAATTACTTGCCACACAATGCACTGCAGAATAATACCTTTTTTCCCTAAATCAGTTACTAAACTGAAATTTGATTTTCAAATGAGTTTAGGAAAACCACATAGGATTCTCTGCAGCTTTTCAAACCTAGGCTATGACACAGCACACTCATTGCTGGAGACATACTTAAAAGCAGAGCGAGATTAAAGATGAAGTCCTGCACTTGTGTAGCAAATGAGTTTCCAAAGGCCCTGGGCTCTGTGATTTCTGCTTCTGTTGATGCTGTAAAAATAACATTGGTGAGATAGCAGTACCTTCCCTGCAGCTGCAGTAGACAGATACACTGGGGGTCAAAATTCCAAAGGACAGTTGTTTCTTAATCCCAGATCAAAGACCTCATGGGAGAAAGGAGAAGACTGGGGTCTGGTACTAATGATCTGTGCCCTAAATCTCACTTCTTACAATGAATTTCTGTACATTTCTTCTATTAGGATATGAACAAACTTTCTAAAATAGACCTGTCTTGCCTAGTCAGGCTAGCAACCAGAGGATATGACAAGATTAAGATCTTCCTTTCAGCAGGGTTATTTGTTTGAGGGGTTTTTTTCATGTTAGTTCAGTTCCCAGTTGGTGACCTTCCGTGGTTACGAAATACAGATGGTAGCAGGAGTAACCAGGACAATCGCCTTTGCTAGCCAGGGGTTTCAACACTTCTGTATACAAACAGTCTCCATACTGTTCTCAGAGGGGCCCTCAAAATCATGGGTCAAGGGAGCTGAAGCAAACTGGATGCCTCTTCTAATTAGGGGGCTTAGGGGGCTGTCTTGGTGACATCAGGGCTGCAGAGTTTTCCTTGGCTAGCTGGGAGTCTGCAAATAGAATCTAGGACGCTGCTCTTGACCTTGAAAAGCACTTATGAACAGTTTTTATGACCACCCATGTTTTGCCTTTTGCAATACCAGTCAATACTAGCACAGGTGTTGAGCTTCTACATGTTAAAAAAAAAAGGGTACCTTTTCTTTCTGCAATTCATGAAGCTGCTGGTGTTCTCACTGACTCGGGTTCAGTGAGCAAGGTGTTACCAAGGCTGAGAAGAAATGTTTCCACGTGCACACAAGCAGTGAGAGGAGCAGGACAATACTGGACTCTGCCTCAGAGAGAGGAAAAGCTTTTTGTAGAGAATGGCTGGAAAGTCAAGAGCGCTTTTTTTTTGGTCACAACTTTCACTAATAAAGAGGTGTTTAGTACTGCTAATGATGGATGCCACTTCTGACTAAAATATTAAAGAATGGGTGGGGGAGTACTTAGTGATTTTCTACTGAATTTATGAACCAATGCCAAGGTACTTAAAATAGAAGCTGGAATTCTGCTACAAAAATGAGAACTGAAAGAGGTGAGGCACCGAAATCAGAGGATTACATTGAGTCCTTGAAGTCAGTAGAAGTATTCAAGGGTTGCATTTATCTGTGTGTAAATCTGCGTAACTTCAGGACTTAACCTCAAATATGTTAAACAACCCTAACAAAGGGAGTAACATCATCAAAATGATGCTGTAACAGCATCAAAAAAACTTTAAATGTGAATCCTGCTTTTAATGTTTTCTTTTGTTTTATTTCTTAAAATGTTTTCTCACCTTTTAAAGGCATTCAGTAAAATTTCTGCTGTTAACTGTAGTATAAGATTTTTTTTTTTCCTGTCTTACTAGACGTGAAAATCTCTAAAAGTTGAGCTGCAGCCAAAGATTTCAAGATGTGCCTGTTCAGATAAAACTGGGCTACGAGGGAAAGAAATTCCTGCAAATGAGAAGCAAACTGCTATTACTGGTAGGATTCATCTCATCAATTTCTACATATTTACAAAGTAGACTTCTATAGTTGCACTGACTTCCTGGACCCCCTACACAGCTCCCATTTAGAGGCCGTGGAGAAAAAACCCCAGCATTTCTCGAGCACAAATAATTTGGCTTCTTAATCTTCATTAGGATGAGAGGAATTTTGTTGTAGAATTGCCCATTGTTTATCTGTTGCCTATAAAGTGAAAGTGGAATGATTAGTATTTGTCTGATTCAGTATTTGCCACACTGAGTGTTAATGCAAAAACAGCCTAGTTTGGGTTCTGTTTGAAAATAAAGAGAGGCAACAACCAAACCTCCTTGCCTTTCACTGTGACTAAAGATGCATCCATAAATTTAGAATGTGCCCATTTTGGTTCAGAAGTGGCAGAATACACAGGGTCAGTTCATCTCACATTTTTAAAGGTACATTCAGTTAAAATAATCTGTACCAAATTTTTATATTTTATTGTGAGATTCAGAGGCTCATATTAAATATTTGCTTTCCACTTCATCTCCATTTAGGCTGACACAAAAGAGATGCTAAAATCTGTTTCTGAACAGTTATAACCTTTGACAAAGTTCAGATCTTCCTGTCACACCCATAATTTGTATGCAAAATATTATTTCTAGGATTTTCCTCAGTGATTTCTGTGCTTTTTTCTCTTGAGTGTTCTGCTCTTGGAAGATAAACATGCCCCTTCTGATTTGCTTGTTTAACCTGATAAGGTACTAAGGTTAATTTTTCTTTCATACACTTGCTAATAAGGAGACATTAGCAATCAGAAGATAGTCTCATTAAGCACTTGATTCACACTGGATAGAGATGTAGCATTACATTTCTCTAGCAGCGTTGGCCTCATTCAACAGATTTTAATGAAGGATTGATTTTGATGCCATATTTAATGCAGACATGAACTAAAAGCTTAAGTCTTTCAGTCAAGCTTATCTGAGATTCTGAAAATAATTGAAAAGCTTAAAATGACAGTCTGGGACAAGAATGGTCTACAAGAATGCAAAGAAACCACTTAAAATACTGAGCTGTCACTTCGGCTATCAAATATTGATTGAGTGCTTGCACAGAAAAAACAGAAGTGAATATTCATTTCAGACTTAATTAGGATGTATTCCAGAATGATCAATTGTTCTCCCCCATACTTTGTGTATACTCAAGGGATGTCAATAAAGCCACAAAATACATCTAACAAGTGCAGATGCTGACGCTTACATGATAACCTCTTCAAGCTGGAGCAGCATCTACTTTTGTAGGTAGCTTTAGATAATATGGAATGAGAAAAGACAACTGAAAGTGGCACCACAATTTAACTTTGTATTTTTGCATCTTTTAAGAATGTAATCTCTATGTTCTAATCTTCTATCACTAGATTTTTTACATAACTAAAACCAAAATAATTTTTAAAAATTACTCTTTAGTTCCTGTGTGCTTTTTGTTGTCATGTCATGATTTAGGTATCAAACCTAAATATGCCTGAGATAAGATCAATCTGCCAATTTCAGTGAATTTTCCTTCTATTATAGAAAGTCATGACAAAACTAAATTTGCAATTTTTTTTATCTGTAGATCTTTCTTTGCTATTCACTATAACTTACAACATTCTTCTACCGACCTGATAAAGTTTTATCTTTTGAGGTCAGAAAGTGATATTGCAGCAACCCATGAGGGTGAGCTGTGTATATAGAAAATAATAAGTGATCTTAAATGTTTTACGTTGTTGTGAACCAGGTAGGTCTAATTTAGGACAGCAGCAGTGAAACACATATTTAAGTAAAGAATTAACTTTTCCTTTTACTTCCCAATTGAAGTTTTTTTACTTCTCTTTCTCTTTCCCTTCTTTATTCTAATGGACCCTACAGACCTACATAATTGATGAGACTGTAGAATAGGAAACCTTTGAAATGACAGTCTCAAAAAAATTTATTTGTAAATAAAGGTGCACACATGCACTGTGGAAATCCATGTGAGTATCTATTCATTTTTACAGCAAAGAGTATAGAATATTTCTGGGTGTATACAGGACAATTTATTTCTTGCTAGTTTTTTCTGTTGATCATTTTATACTTTCTATTATTTTTTATTCTTTCGTCCCATTTCCATTTAATGTCTTCTCTTGTTTGAAATAGAAGTGCAGAAAAGAGACAAATGTCTGTATTCATATATTTGGTTTAATTTTGATTGCTGCTTTGACTTTTGGAAGACTTGAGGTAGTATTAGAAATATTTCTAAATAATGGTTTATTTTTTTCTCCCTCCAATTGAAATCTAAAGACAGTAGACTGACTGTAATAAGAAGCTATCTAGCTTTCCTATTGCCTGATCTAAACCACAAAAAGGAAATAAATTTTTCATTCAATGCTTCAACACATGCCTTGCTTAAATTCATGACTGTAAAAAGTTCTATTTTTCTTACAAAGAATTGTCACACACAGTCTCTTCTCAATTCCACTTGCAGGTATTTAATGTATAAGGGAACTAAACCCAAGAGTTTGGCTACAAAAATCAAATAAAAATCTCAGTATTACAGTAAAATAACTTGATTTTTCCTGGTGAAATCATAAACTTTTTAATGAAAAAAAAATTAAAATTCCTCTCTTCAAAGACACCATTTTCTCTGATAATCACTATCCAGCAGCCCATGCTCTCTGGTGACACTTGAAGATCTTGAAGTAGCTTAGACCCCTCAATATGAACACACTGGCTGTCCCTGCCTCTACCTATCTCCCAACCTTAGTTTACACTTTTAAATGAAAAAAATTACATGAGTTTTTATGTAATACTAGAACCATTTCTAGTCACTTTCTTTCCCATCCTGCTTGGAAAAATTGGATATTCTACTTAGATGGGCCATACATTTCAATGTCGCAAAGAGGTTCCAATGGCACCGAGTCCCCATCCTTATGTCTGAAGTTCTCATCCTACTTTTTAGTTTTGTCTGCTTTTCCCTACCTCCGAGCTTTGCCAATGTTTCATCTGCTTGGAAAAAAAGTCATTTTTGTATTCAATACTTTTCCTTTGCTGAGACTGGCAAGGCTCCTAGTCTGTGCTATTTTTAAGTATGAAAAGTGACAACAACTTTCTTTGCCAGTATGATGCTAATGTTATTTTTCCATTTCGTCTGGGAACTCTCTCCTTGGGATTTCAGGCATCTTCAAATCTATGTCACCGTCCCTCCCTGTCTCTGCTTGCTCAACTGTGCTTTGACACATTGCAGGAAAAACCCAAATTTTTGAGAACTGCCTAAACATTGCACCTTTGTTTTCCTTTGAAACACTGACATAGCTTGAAAGCTATTCAAGTGTCTGGTGAGTTTGTGGTTTATGGGCTTCATTGTTCTGTTTCTTTGCTGTTTGTGAAACAGAAATATGCCCATCTTAAAAACACCATCAATATTACTCTCAAGACAGGTTTCATCTACACCTATGTGACTTTCTCATTTTGCCTAGCACAGCTGTTTGGCATTCCTGTTGTTAAAGGCACACTAAAGAGAATTCCAAGACAACTGCTCTTTCTTCACACAGCTCCAGAAGCCTGTCCTTTATAATAATAATTTTTCTACAGCCTAACAAGACATTCTGGAAGTTCAGCCCTATCTGTTTTAAGGCTCAGTCTTGAATAAAGTTTTTCAGAAAAAGCCTTTCAAGTAAAAACTGGAAAATTATACAAAAAATTAAAAAGAACATAACTATGAACACTGGCTACAAACATTAACCAGGCTATTACGTAAAAGTTCTCACATACTCTGTGAACTCTTCTACAAGGATACATAAAAGCACCAGGCTTTTGGGAACACCACCACAAATGGACTAAGAACAGCAGACTCACTTGTCTGCGTACTGAGGTCCTGTATAGAGGAAAAGTCCTGCACTTGGAGAGGAATAATCCCAGGTACTAGGACAGCCCAGGGGCCAACTGGCTGGAAGACAGCTTTTTAGGAAAGGGGGTGCTGGAAGCGAGAAGTTTAACGTGAACAACATTCTTAGCTTCATTAGTGTGGCCACCAAGCCAAAGGCAAGTGACCTCCAAACCTCAGTGATGCTGTGACTGCATTTCGGATATTGCAGAACTAAGGCCCTATGCCTGAGCTCCCATATTGCTCTCCTTCATGGGATTCAGAAGGCATAATATATGTTAGTAGAACATATAATGTGAGTGATGACCTCATGTGACTGGGAAAGAATCTCCTATGACATCCTTTGCTTTTTATGAATATTGCTTTCAACATGGGAATTCTGTGCCTCATTTTCACACTAGAAAATTATTTTGATTATTACTTTTCCTTGTCTTTTCTGTCTTTAGTGTTACTGCAACTTTCCAGTGTTTCCAAAGAAGTGTAAAAAAGTGTACAAATATCTTGGTCAGCTAAATTAAACAATATTTTCCATTCAGTGATAGAGACATGGTGAGAAACATGGATCTCAATTGTAACCCTTCTAAACTTTTCATTAAGTGAAATTGTCATTCTTTGTTTCTTTATGTAAGTGAACTCCCTTCTGAAGTACTTTAATATAGATTTCACAACGTTTTTATGAAACTATTACTTCACTGGTTTTTTGTTTTGTTTTAAGGAGAAAGGTCAGGATAAAATTTAGAAAGAACCGGATATCCTTCAGGACTAGAAGTGATGGAAGTGGGATAAATGTGCAGTGTCAACAGATAATGGTAACAACCTGAGCTGCTGGCACTAATCAATGCCAAAAGGATTAGGAGCTACTGATGTGCTGATCCTGAAAAATGTAAATGAGATGATATTATGTACATATGAGGTACTGTCAGTAGAGATAGATGATTATCAATGGGCTGATTAAATAGATTCTGAAGAATCTCCTATATCAAAATGTTAAAAGAGTTTGCTGATTAACTAAAGAAAACCAGAGGGAACTTGACTCTATGTGAAGTGGAAAGATGCTATCAGAGATTGGAAGAGAACTGTTTAAAAGGTCCCAGTTGCAACAAATGTGAGTATTGTTTTAATCTGGAAATAGAAATGAAGTTTCTAGCTATGGAAGAAGCAAGGCTGCAGAAGAGCTCTCCAGGTACAAAACCTGTGTGAATATCAATACAGCACACAAAGAGATCTGACAGGGGTTTCTAACTCCAGAAAATTGCTTAAAAATTAACTAAAAATATCAGGGAAGGTCTTAAGCACTCAAAAGTTAGGACATTTCAAAACTAAACCTGCATGCCTCTGCAAAATGTGATTGTTATTTCCCATGTGTACGATTTCCACAGCACTCTTGCTCACTGCACAGGCAGGAGGACATCAGTGGTACATGAAGCAGTATATGTTGAAAGAAAAGACACATGAAGAAGGCAGTAATCAGATATGGCTATAGAGAATGGGATTCTATTCTTTTCTCAGTCAAAGAAGTTTTTATTTCTAGGATGACTCACAGCATTCTCTATAGTTTTCTGCTTGAAGAACACAAGAGCAAAAAGTCTCTGTTTTTTCCTGCTGTGAAACAAATCTCAGTGTCAACACTTCAACACTTTTCACTAAGTGAAACGAGGAAATCTAGAGGCAAGTGTTAGCGATTGTTTTAAATTAAAGGAACAATTGTTCACTCAAAAAACAATATACCTTAATAAATTAATGATGTTGTAACAATATCTAATTTTTAATGTTTATTGCATGCAGGTTCCTTACAGCTTTGAAATGAATAATAAGGGGAATTAGGGCTTGGGGTTTATTTCGTCTGTTTTACCTTCTGATCTTCGTGTAAGAACCCCATTATGCTCTGATTGTCAATTTGCAGGACAGCTCATAAAACAACTTCAATTCAAATTAATTTAAATTACTTTCATTTTAGGTTTGCAACCTCTTTTTTTTCCTGTTTGCAAAGTAATAACTCAGAAGGAGACTGCCTCTCTAAGCTGCCAGCCAAACCTGAACACACGCTAGGTCAAGAAGTGTTCGCAGGAGCAAGTGTTACAGTAACTCTTGTATCATAATGATCTGGATGGAGCAAGATTGATAGGGTCCAGTCCTAGAAATGTCACCACAAGTTGGGAGAATTTGATAACATTTCTGGATAAATTATTAATAAAGAAACAAACAAACTAATGTTTGCTCTTCAGGTTGCTCCTACAACATTTTGTGCTCTCATTCTGCAGCATCAAAAGAAGGGACATAAGTTAATTAACAACTGTTTTACTAGAGTCCCACTGACATCACTGATGATGCACATTCAAAGCAAAGAGTGAAGAGGTCTAGATTGCTTTTGATGCAGTTCTCTTCTGAAGTGCTGGCAGAATACTTTAAAATCATCAAAATGTACTTTGCTCTTTGTCAACAAACTCACTGCATTTAAAAGAGTTTAACCTTCAGGCAGATCCATAGTTGGCCATTCTGAACTGAAAAAGAGATTTAATGAAAGCCGTGAATATGCAATGTGAGTAGTTTCATGGAAATTGATGTGCATCCTAAGCAACAAATGCAAACAAGCAGCTGTTACATTTCCATAAAATGTCCCATCTGAGATTGTGAGATTCTTTTGCACAAAACCTCAGCCTTTAAATTGAAATGTAAGAACTACGCAAGGATTTTGTGCACCTCTGCCAAATTGTCAACATATGTTCTATGAAAAAACATGGCATTTGCCTAAGAAAAGGGAAACAGTCTTTTCACTTCTCTTTTACAACCATGGCATTATTCCTGAAATAATGTTTCACATTCTCCATCTGCCTCTTTTTCTGCTATTTATTACTAGTAATATTTACTAATACTGACCTGCAATTTACTTGAAATGGGATTTAGAAATATGAGAAAGGATGCAGTTAGAAATTTTGCCCACTCTAAGTCTTGCAAAACACAATTTATCTAATTTCTATACAATACTAATTTGGATTCAGAAAGATCTATTGTTAAACTGTGAACAATTATGAAGTGCTGTCAATCACTCCTATTTAATTTTGCTGATAAATAAAATCCTGAGATTTATACGGAACCTAAACCCTCCTGTTCAGGCTACCAAAGTTCTCTGCTTCTTCTCCAGCACTGGCAGGATGAAGCACTTAGGAAGGCCATGTGTTGCACATGCACAAGGGGCTCTGGCAGACAGCACTAGGGCCTGAGCACAGAGAGAGGCTGGGACACCCCAACCTGAATGAGTATAGACATGATGGGGATAAAAGCAACACCAAGTTGTGGAGTTTTATCCAAGTTATTCTTCCATGCTCTCCTCTACTGGCTTGATTACACTTTTCAAAAGGGCTAACAGGATACCGTGACATAAAAGTAGGAAGGGAAAACACTATGAAGTTAATGATGTACCTTTAAAAAAAAAAAAATTCTATGCAATTTCTCATTGGAGTTCTTTCATTTGTTGGCTTTAAAAACAAACAATTTAAACATCTACAAGACAAGCATGACCATTTGAGCTGGTTAACTTGGACTCCCTAAATAACTGGTCAGAGAGAAATGGGTATTTCCAAGATGTGAATTCACTTACCTGATTTTGATCTCTACCTTCAAGTGATATGAGTAGCATCTAGTAATGCCTACTTCTCTCCAGCTCAAAGGAGCCCAGCATGACTAGCTCACATTTTTAAGACCTTTAATAAAAACATTTCTAGTTGCTTAAAAAAATCCTAAATTTTCCTCTTTCATTAACCATATTCTGCTAATGATCCAGTAAAAGGAATTTTGATTCAAGAACCTCAAATGCATTTAAGTACACAATATTCAGCCCAAGCAACTCAAAGAAAACCTTTAATATGTTTAGTGCTGGAACAGTTTCTTACTGCTCACTGCTAAAGTGAGCTGAAGCTTCACTCTTAAGCACCTTTGGTGAAATTCATATCTTGTTCAGTCTTAAATCAGCAGAACGATCAAACAAAAGACACCAATTTCAGAATAACTTGGCACTAAAAATATGAACATTTCTCCAGCAACTTTGGATAAACTTTCCTTTAAATTCTCACAGTGTATTAAAACTTTTTAAGCAAAACATTAATAAATGCAAGTATGAATAAGGCAAACAATTACACAAAGAAGAAGTCTGAAAATCTGGGATACGTGTTTTAACTGGCTAAACAACATCCTCAAACATACTGGAAACAGCTGCACGTCACTTGATCTGAATGCATTTTTTCTGGAGAAACAATGTGCTTTGTGTCTTTCAAAGCACTTTGTTGACTCAAAGATGGGAGGCATAATCAATTCAGTGACGATCACATGCCACTAATAAAACTGAAGAGTAGGTGACCTTGACAAATACTAACTGATGTGAGTTAAAATTTAAAACAGTACAGTGTGAAGAAAAATGGGGTGGGGGCAGCAGAACTCTTCATCTCCCTGTATTCATCACTTTGATGAGCCGGTTGTCTAGGCTTTCTATAGTGTTAACAGAAAGAGAGGAAAAAACACATCCAGGAGGTGATTTATCCCAGACATCCTTGAATGCACCTCTGGAGATGCCTCTTTCTCTTCCTCCATTGACTGTAGAGAGTGTTTACATGATTTATACCTGAGACCCAGCATGCAGACAACCAGAGTCAAGCAAGATGAATTCTGCCCTGGGGAAAGAAAAAGCGTCCACGGTAACTTACGAGTTCATCAGTTTTAATTGATTAAGGAGAAAGAACTGTGCATTCTAGTAATTCACAGAATGACTCTAAGCCACCAGTGTGCTTTAGGCATGAAAGGTAAAAGGGATCCTGTGATATGCCAAACAATAAATTTTCCATTGACAGAGAAGTAATATTACCACTATGCAAGATGGGTTCAGATCTCATCTGGAATTTGATGTACAAGCATCAGTAACAGAAGAGACTTATTTAAATAAAAAAAAAAATGTAGTATTAGAGCTAGCTTTTTATCCTAGGCTTTGGTAAGAAACTAACAGCAGTGATTTTCTGGAACAGCTGCCTACAAAGAAAGACTATCAAAACCCCAGGTGCTTTTAAGTTGGGTCTTGATGCTGCCTGTCTGCACTGAGAAAACACAACTAGACTCAGTGAGAAGAAGGCACTTTTGAATCCAAAGTCCTATTGACATAAGAGATATAAACAGTGCAAATTTTTCGGCAAGGAACATATTAATGTGTAACTTGTGAAGTCCAAATAAGGACATTCTGAAAGAAAAACATAATTTTAAATGAGATTCCTTTTCAACAAGCTTTGCAAAGAAAACTATGTTTTCCTGAATTTCAAAATAAGCTGTGAAGGAAAAATAAAGCTTAAAAAACAGCAATAAATTAAAAAAACACACCAAACTAGACCCCAGTTTCCTCCAATGTTGTTTAAATAAGTTGCCTGTGGGTAACTCAGACACACAAAATTAAATTTCTCTTAAAAATTTTTAATCACAATATCATAATTGTGAGACCTCAAACCTATACTGACTATATTGATGTATTGTTTTACATGCAAGACAGACCTTTGTGTAGAATCAGTTTTCTTTTCGTCATCCAGTAGTTAATTTACTCATTTATATGGTCTTTCATACAGCAAGAGAACAGAGAAAAAACATTGAAAACTATATTTTTTTAATCAGTAAGACGGGCAAGAGAAATTCGGTCAGAAAAAAGAATAGTAGCTTTGGAAATGCCTTAATAAAATGTGAAAAAGGATTTAATTTGCAATCTTACCTTCATGACATGAGCAGAGCCATGTGGGCTGAGCAGGCTGCCTCCACAGAGAAACACTTTTTCCAAGGCTCTTCATGACATTCTTTGAGTTTTGTTCCAGGTCTCTGGACCTTTCCACCAGATGCAACTTTCTCTTTATGGAGGACATGCTGCCAGGAAGCTCCATAGAAGCATCTCCAAGGCAAAGGTTGTTTGCTTTTTTTTTTTTTCCCAGACACCATATTTTACCTGAAGTCCTATCAGTGTACAAATGAAGCAGTTGAAAGGCATGTCCTCACTTGTTCTGGTGAATACTTACCCTCCCTGACTCCTCAAGGAATGCGCTGCTGCCTTGCTTTTGTAGTTCTTCCATATACTTGAAAAGATGATTTCTAATATTCTGTTTCAGTGATTTAAGGAGAAGATGCTGCAGTAAATATTTTACTTTTTAGAAGGCAGAAACTGCTTTTAGAAGTAAAACCCTGTGAAGCATCCCTGATGAGAAACATACTAAATATATCTCTTTTTAAGACACGGTTTTCAAATGCAAAATAGTTAGCAATTAAAGAAGTGAGGAATAAAATAGGAAATAATAAGGTCTGGTGGGAAAAAAAGGTGTAAACCAAGAAGGACTAAATATAATTATCTGAAATGTATGACAGGAAATTGAAATTACAGTTATAAAAAGCCAAAATCCAGTATGATAAATAGCTTGTATCGAAGTGTCTAGTCCAAGTAGTGTCCTGCACAGGTAACAACATTTCAGAGACATTACATTTGCTGAAACTGACTGCTTCAGGCAGTGATTTTTCAGCATTGTTCAGGAGAATCTTAGCTGTACAACTAGCTGTATTGCATTTGTGCCTGTAATTCACTTGCTTGTTGAAGTGACCTGTAGCAGAAGCTCTAAAACAAGTATTCAGTGGGGCTGGAAAAGGTTAAAACTTTCCACCAAAACATGCTGACTTTGAACTAGAACTAAAAGGAAGCACAAAGAGTTTTCTCTTCTTACTGCAGAAAGTACTTGAAGATGAGCTGAAGAGGTAAGCATGGGTTTATGCACTTGGAAAAGTTTGATGTTGGGGCTGTTCTTTCTGAAGGTTAACAGTTCCTTAGACTGTTCATGATGATTCAAGAAGTATCTGAAATTGCTGAGAGGATGACAGGATGATCCACTGCAGCAAAATGACAGATGAGGAAAATCTTCAGGCATCCACGATGTCTGCATTTGCTGACGCAGGGACAGACTAACTCCTCAGCTGCATCTGTGGCCATTTCATTGGCAACAGAAGAATCAAAGTAAAATTGGATCCTTTGATATCTGTTTCACCAAGAACAAGTCCTGGCCATCATGAAAATGGGATTCCCATGAGATGCTAAGATTGCCTCCTTCCATGGATACTGGAAGGCTTCTAATTTATGTCAAGGAACTCAGCAATTCTACTGAAACCAAAGCCTGGAGCAATGGCTAAATCCTTCAGGTTTTTACCATAAATACCTAGATACACCACTTTCAAACCTGTCCTACATACAAACTTACAGTTTAGCACATGGAAAGGAACATTTACAAGGATAAAACTGTTGATGACATTTACTGTCACATCATGCTGTCATTTGAAAGGCATAAGCAGTATAGAAGAATCTTGCAACGCAATTTCCAAAAGAATTTTGAAAACATCTTTTCTCTCTGAAGAAAAACTTGAAGAACATTGTAAAAACCATTGTGTAACATCTCAGTGTCTCCTGTATCAAATAATTATATAAAAATGGGAGGGGGAGTATGTTTGTTGCTTCCAGTTCTCTGCATATTCTGTATTAGTGGCAACTATCTTCTTTTGACCCTTTGCTTATAGTAAGAAACAACAGTAATCTATTTTGTTATTATAAGCTTAATTCCATCTTTGTTGATACAGACTGCTGTCCCATTATCCTTTGCGGTAATTCACTGGTTGAACACACAATAGAGATTGGTTTTTGAGAAAGAAACATAACATACCAGCAATTAAGTCTTCTTTAGGATGCACGGTCTATATATAAATCTGTTCTGAGGGTACACCTACACCTTATCACTCCAGACTGCAAAGATTTTCCTTTTGCAGTAACCGTGGATCATGTTTTCACACTGTTGTCACCACCTTTGGCACGATGGCATAAAAAAACATATCATGCCATAAATCGTTTAAATTCCTTCTCAGCCATGCAGACATGGACTAAAACACTGAAACAAAACCTGCTAGTAGAGCTCAAGATGCCTTCTCTCTTTTTTCACCCTCAGTTTAATTTCCACATTTGCTCATCCTGTGTGACTTTATAAAATTATCTGCCACAAATTGCCTAGCAGAGGTTCTTGATGTCCCTCATACAAACAGCACTTCTAGAGTGACTCTACCAAGTGCTGTGGCAGCTCTTGAGGCAGCTTATCAGAGATGGCACTGTGCCTGGGGAAAGAATGGTGGCTATATAGCTGTTCAGTAATTCAAGAGTCTCACAGAAGCTGGATACCCCGTTGAAAGTACCAATTCCTAAGTTTTATAGCAAATACCGAAATACCAACTATCCATCCAGATAACGGCTGGATCTCTCAGAGATATACACAGTCTGTACATTCTGAGAAAGCCTGCACTACAAATACAGAGAGAGTTCTTTTGCTAGTAAAGGTACAAAATAAAACATGTTTCTCAGAAGCATAAGGAAGGTGAAGGGAGACATAAATAAATAAGTGATGTTAAAGACATCACCTTCAGCAAAAATGATGGCTACATCTTAAGAGATGACATCTTTGAAGAATAAGGTCAAAGAAAGAATCACAGGGTTATGAATTTCTTCCTGAAAGAAGACACAGATGAAGAATAAACAAACAAGAAATAACGTGGTTGGCCATTTAGAAAAACTGAAATAGTTCTAAGAACATCTGTCTAATATAATGCGTTGAGAAGTGCAGGTACCATAAAGAGTAAACATGTCCCAAACCTGAACAAGTAAATCCACATAAACCCAAGTGCAATGGGACAACAAAAAAATTGAATTTAGAGTATTTTCTTAGTGGAGCAGGAAATATAAAACATTCCTTTTTACTCTTCCTTATCTCTGTAGGCTCAGAATAAACATTTTTTTCAGAATGACAGAATGAGCTTTAAAATGCAATTAAGTATGTTCTAGTGCATAAAAATGTCCCACAGTCTCTTTTCATAAAAGAGGTGCACTTCAAAATCAATACTGAAAGGTTTACATTTAATAGTAGAAAAGGCTGCTAAGTTAGTTTGCCTTCCCTCCTGCCCTTAAGAATTTGAAGATATGCTTCCAGATCTCATGAGCCAAAGTTCCCTCCCCCCAGAGTCCATTGCTTCACAGTGTCTAATGGAAGAGGTTTTTTTGAGTCTCATGAAATTTCATATTTTACCTTGAGAACACCTACAGGAAAATTTAATTACTATTTTATTTATTTAATTTAAATGTATTTATTTTAGTTCAGATTTTAATGATGAGTGCCTCAAGCTCTTTATTGCTTTAGCCAAAGCTAGGTCTGAAAAAATTAAATCACAGAATATGCTGGGTTAGAAAGGACCCACAAGGATCGTCGAGTCCAACTCCTCGCCCTGCACAGGATCATCCCCAAGAGTCACACCACGTGCCCGAGAGTATCATCCAAACACTTCATGAATTCTGTCAGTATTGGTGCCGTGACCACTTCCCTGGGGAGCCTGTTCCAGTGTCCAACCACCCTCTGAGTGAAGAGTATTTTTCTAATATCCAACCTAAACCTCCCATGACACAATTTCAGGCCATTCCTTGGGGTTCTGTCACTGGTCACCACAGAGAAGAGATCAGTGCCTGTCCCTCCTCTTCCCCTGATGAAAAAGTTGTAACTGCAGTGAGGTCTCCCCTCAATATTCTCTTCTTCAGGCTGAACAGACAAAGTGAGGGCAGCCGCTCCCCATACAGCTTCCCCTCAAGGCTCTTCACCATCTTTGTTACCTTCCTTTGGACACTCTCCAAAAGCTTAATATCTTTCTTATATTGTGGTGCCCAAAACTCCACACAACATTCAAGGTGAGGCCGCCCCAGTGCAGAGCAGAGCGGGACAATCCCCTCCCTCAACCAGCTGGCAATGCTTTGCCTGATGCCTCCCAGGACAGGGTTTTCCCTCCTGGCTGCCAGGGCACTGCTGACTCAGATTCAACTCACCATCAACCAGGACCTCCAGGTCCCTTTCCATGGCACTGCTTTCCATCATCTCATTCCCCAGCCTGTATGCATATCCAGGGTTGCCCCACCCCAGGTGCAGAATCCAGCACTTCCCCTTGTTGAACTTCATATGGTTGGTGATTGCCCAGCCCTCTCATTTGTCCAGGTCTCTCTGCAGGGCCTCCCTGCCTTCAACAGTCAACAGCTTCTCCCAGTTTTGTGTCATCTGCAAACTTCCTCAGTATCCCTTCCAGTCCTGCATCCAAGTAATTTATGAAGACATTGAAGAGCATAGGGCCGGGGATGGAGCCCTGTGGAACCCCACTAGTAACAGCTCTCCAGTCTGATGTCACCCCATTTCACTGTTACGCTCTGTCCTTGACCTGTGAGTCAACTGCTCACCCACCACATGGTGTGTTTATCCAGCTGTGCTGGGCATTTTGTCTGGAAGGATCCTGTGACAGTATTGAAAGCTTTGCTGAAATCCAAAAAGATTACATCCTCTGCCTTCCCTTGATCATCTAGGTGGTTTATCTTGTCTTAAAAGGATATCAGGTTTTATAAGCAGGACTTTCCCTTCAAGAAGCCGTGCTGGCTGTGACCAATAACTGTGTCATTTTTCTGGTGTTTTTCAATACCTCCCAGAATAATCTTTTCCATAACTTTACCAGGCACTGAAGTGAAACTGACAGCCGTGTAGTTTCTGGGCTTCTCCTTGTTGCCGTTCTTGAAAGCCAGGATATTCACCAGCTTCCAGTCAGCTGGGACCTCTCTGGATTCCCAAGACCACTCAAAAATCATTGAGAAGGTTTTGTGATGACATCAGCCAGCTCTTTGAGGTTTCCAGGATGAATCCCATCAGGCCCCACAGATTTGCAGGCGTCCAGCTGGAGCAGCAGATCCTGCACAAATTCAGGGTCAACTGGGAGTGGATCATTCTTGCA
Source organism: Grallaria varia (assembly GCA_013396735.1). Lineage (NCBI taxonomy): Eukaryota > Metazoa > Chordata > Aves > Passeriformes > Formicariidae > Grallaria > Grallaria varia. The sequence continues at coordinate 64,431 of VWZG01008113.1, forward strand.
GTCATGGTCCTCCAGCTCAGGTCACTGAGACCCCCTTGGTCTGTCATCCACGTTGAAGATGGAGGCAAAGAAAACATTCAATACCTCTGCCTTGTCTTTGTCCCTGTTATTGAGGTGACCATCCTTATCCTGTAATGGGTCCATGATACTTCTATACTCCTATTGCCACTAATTCATTTGAAAAAATCTCTTTCTGTGGTCCCCCACATTTCTTGTCAGCTCCCGTTGAGCTTTGGCTGCACACATTTTCTCCCTAGAGTGGCAAGCAGAATCTCTGTATTCTTCTCATGTCACTGGACCTTGCCTCCACTGGGCATACACCTTCTTCTTTTGCATTATTTCCAAGAGAAGATCCCTGCTCAGCCAAGCTGTTAGGGCTGTTCCACAGGTAGTGCAGCGGAAGTTTGTGATCACCTTTTTTTTGGTGCAGAAATGCTACTCCTGAACTACAAATGGCAAATTATAAAGGATAGTTAATGTTAGTGCCACATGTTCAACAGTAAGCTATTTGTGACATGAACCAAGTTTTCGGTTTGCAACAGTTTAGTGCTTAGTGCAACGAGGCCCTGGCTTTTAACATCTGCTTCTACAATGCTGCAGTTATACATGTTTGAGCCAATTAATCCCTGATAAAATACTACTGACTTTAACTGGGTATCAGTGCACTCACAAGGTCTCTCTTAGATATAAACTGTGTAACAAAGTTACTCAAGAGTTCCATTTCTCAGTTTCGAATAATGTCCTAGTGTGATTATTTCACGTCTGGTGAGGAGTAAGGACATCATGAAGCACTCTGTATCTCCCAGTGATCACAAATGGATGGAGTATCAATTACTTGGATGGATAAAAAAAGTAGGTATGCAGCTTAGTTCTTAGTTTCAGAATGGCAACCTTTGCCCAGTGTTATTTTATAAAACAGCCTGAACTCAAGGACACAAACACAAAAATGCCTCTCATTTTGTCACGTTAAAAAAATCACTAAACATACTGTGTATATATATATAAATTAATAAAAGTATAGTATATTCCCAATGATACTATATTATTTAGTATTTTTTACTGCCTTAGTGCAGGTAGGTACATACTGATGACATTCCCTGATGTCAGGAAGTTAATACGTACAATTAATTAATGCAAGAACCAATTAAGATGCCACACATGAAGACAAGGTCACCTTAACACTGAAGATTAATAGAAATAGGTTATACTTAAGCAGCAACTGATGTGCAAGGTCATATGCCCCAGAATTAATAACAATTATGTCTGTTATCATCCAGGATTTAGCTGGACAGGACAAGCTGAATCACAGGATCTTAGAATCATAGGAGAATTTTTGTTGGAAGGGGCCTTCAAAAGTCATCTGGCCCAACCTCCCTGCAAGGAGCAGAGACCTCTTCAATTAGCTCAGGATTCTCAGAGCCCTGTCCAACCTCACCTTGAGTGTTTCCAGGAATGAGGCATCTACCATCTCTCTGGGCCATCTGTTCAATGCCTCACCACCCCTACCATAAAAAATTTTTTCCTTATATCTAGTGTAATGCTACCCTCTTTTAGTTTAAACCCATTACTTCTGTCATACTGCAACAGAGCCTCCTAAAAAGTTTGTTCTTGTCTTCCTTATAGGCCTTCTTTAAGTATTGAAAAGCTGCAATAAGGTTCCCTGGAACCCAGAAGAAAGACTAAAATACTTCCTGACAAAGGATAATTCTGAGACACTAACCTAATATACATGTGATTCTAGAAGACTGCAGAAGAATTCTTTCCCTTACAATCCAAATTATTCAATGATTCTATGAAAACGCATTAAAAAAGCAGAGGACCCCCTGACACACACACACACTCATTAGTTAAACTCCAAAAATATTACTACAAAAAAAAAAAGAAAAAAAAAAGCCACAGTTAGCTTTAGGGAGCAAAATGAGCATGTCTACAATCAAAAAAGTGCTTAAACAGTAAGGACAACAAAAATCTGCTTACCTTTGCAATAAAATTAGATTTTGAAATGGAGTGGAATGAAGAGGACTGGACTAGCAATGCTGAAAGTGACACATTCCTATAAACTGTGTCGATGCTTAGCTGTGACAATCCTAAATTTATTTCTGAAACTTAGTATTTCCAAATCACTGATGACATTTTTATAAACTCAGAAAAGAATCAAGGAATACGTACCAGTACAACAATTCAGCCTGTTTTTTACCACAGTATGAAATACTCAAACCCCACAGTATTTGCAGCACAAGAGCAGCATGCACAGCCCCACTCTCCGGGCTGCCCGAATGAGAGCACCAAGTGTGACCACCACACGGGACAGGCTGCTGTCACCCCCCAACACTGTAATTCAGCCTGCAGCCTACCTCTGGGCTGCCCTCCAGAGTGGGTCCCTGTGCTAAGTCAATTGGTCTCAGCAACCAGAGTTTTCTCATATGGACAACAGCTTAGGTTTCTGATACTGTGTTTCTAAATATGTTTCCCTGCAGTCAGAGGAAAAGGCCTGTCTTGGTTTCATAATGAAGTGCAAGAAAATATTTCCTCGATTTTGTTGGTTTAATCTTTCTAGTTCAGCACAGAAAGCTTCATACGTGCTTCAACTGAATGGGTAAATTTTCAAAATAGAGGGATTATACTCTTTGCATGCCATGTTATGACCAGCAGATGAAAATTACCTACATCAGTTTGTAGAATGGATGCTGCTGCTCCTCGGTCACTGAAAAGCTCTTGTGAAAGCCTATTTTCCAGCCGGAACTGAGAGCTTTTGCTTTGGCTGCCTCTCAAACATGAGACTACAAAACATTTTCCAGAAAAGTTCACATGGGAGAGATTATTCACAAATTGCCTTTGTCATCACTCAAGAGAAGAACTGTCTCTAGCTGGAAATATTTCAGAGGTATTTATTGTATTCTGAAAACTTCATTTTATTTCTAACTTATTTACAGTTAAACATTCATAATCATAAAATATGAAGTATAAAATATTTAACAAAATAGATGCAGTTCGTGTTGTTCAGATGCACCATAGATGTATGATGAAACAGTAAACAGCATACGAATTTCCTGACAGTCCTCTCTCTCTCATTTGTCCGGGAAAGGGGTGTATAGACCTGCCCAATACATTTTGGTCTGACCATTATGGCATCAACCTTTCACTTCAGAGAGAAAACCACGACCACTCTGGTTTCTGTGTCCTTAGTCTTCCACAGTTACCTTCACTGTCTAAAATGCCAACACTAATGTTCAGTACATCAGATACCCTTGAAGTTGGTATATTCAATAGTTTGGGTTTTTTTCTTTTTTTTTTCCTTTTTTTTTTTTAAATACAGAATTTCCTAGAAAAGAAGAATCAGGTAATTCAGTCCATATGAACAAAAGAGTCATTTATTATATATATATTCTCTAGTAAGTTATAATAGTCTCTTGGATTTTAAATGTCTTTTTGCTATTTTCAATGCTTAAAAATTATAATTTTAAAACATTAAATATTGTGTTATATACATTATGATTTAATTTATCATTTCTAAACATGGAGCATTCTCCAAGTGAAAACTTGGATGAAACAGAAAACAACTTCATTGACATAACAGGCTTTAGTAGTTCACTTCATACAACCATAAATTTGACTATATGAAAAATAGCCAAACATCAGTTTGCTCCTACAAGGGATTTTTTTCTGTTTCTTTTTTTTTTCTGGTCTTGGGGAGAGGGGTTTTTTTTGGCTTTTGCTTTTGTATAAATGGAAGGACAGATCTACTAATTGCTTTTGTAAGTGTTCAGTATTTTAACTTTTTTTAATCTCTTACCTATTTTATATAAAATAACAAAATATACAGAGAAAGCTGAGTTTGTTACACTAGTTCATACACATACAGTAAATAAAAGTTTTTTATGTATGGCTTTGCAAAGGTAGATTATGAAGTGACTTTTGAATTTTATTTGTTTAAAAGCATTTTAAGAGAACGTGTTACTGTGCTTACAATAGCGGCCATGGTAGTCGAATGTCGAGCCAAGAGTTTAATGCTAGGATCACCGGAGGTCTTGCCTGACACTGCTTCTGCAGCCTTCAGAAGACAAATGTAGTTTATTACAACCTCATCTACCTTAGCTATAATTTCCTGCTGCTGTGTTTCACAGTTCATGACTTTAACTAAACGCATGCAGGCTTCTGTTAAGCAACAGAGTACTTGAAAGCTGGAAGTCATAGCTAAAAGCATTTCCTCAGGGCTTTTATCAGCCATGGCCATTTTCCTGCAGGCACTTCCCAACTGTCTCGATTCCAAAGATAACAGTTGTTTGTACTTAGAAAGTTTAAGGTCATATGTTTCTGGATGTAAATCTTCTCTCTTGCCCATGCTTGCTCGGACCAGTGAGAGTAGCTCATTGGCATCCTTTTGTGCTGCAATAAATCCATCAGGCATTGCATAAGTCTTCTCTTTCATCACATTTATTCGTGTGATTCGTGCATCAAAGGCCACATCAAGATTCACATCAATTTGGCCACCTTGAGTGTCAGCACTGCTCTTCTCATGCTCATTGACTGTTGCATCTTGTGGGGACTCAGCAGCTTTCGGGGACTCCAAGACTTTCTGCTTATCGTCGTCGGACAAGAACTGACCAACTGGTTCTGTGAGCTCACACGGGGTCTGCTGTTCAAAATTATGTGCGAGCTGATGGCTGTCTTGGTCATCTTCATCATCGTTGTCATCATTTCCTCTGCTTAGGAAGCAATAGCTAAAGGGGCCATGACACCTCCAGGTGCTGGTGTCCAGCTTTCGCAAGGGCAACGTTCGACATTGTTTGGAGTCCTTCTGACTGGCACCTGCGCCCGAACACCCCTTACTGTCCTTTCTATCAGTGTTGAAATACACACAACTCTGAGAATAACTTTTTGACAGCTTTTTGCCCAGGGAAAATTCCACCCTTCTCTCTGATTTGGATTCATCCTTTCGGGTGGTGTCCAGGCATTTCAAGCTGCCTACGGTTGCCTTCTTTTCAAACAGCATCTCAATGCCTGCAGATCCTCCAATGATGCTGCTGCTGCTGCGTCTCAGCACTTTCCTGCTCTGCGGCATCCTGAGGCTTCCTCCTATCATGTCATATGGCCGTAAACTAACTGTTGCCCCACAAGCCTGATTTACTTTGGGAATGTCACAAGAGTCTTGATTTTGACTTGGCACCTTTGATTCTGATAGCATGGATGATAGCATGATGGAGTCAGCTAGAGGCTGTCTAGGAAAAGCTGTAGGCATGCCTCCTTGTCTTCCCTTTTCAGGCTCTGTGAAAGCTACACTAGGGGTAGTAGAAGAGCAGACAGAATAATTAAGCATCACCCTGATAATATTCAGAGACTGAACTTTTTAATATCTTTTAATAGTCAGGAAAAATGGATTCCTGGTATTTCCCAATGGTCTTCATTCCTCAAAACATTAATTAAAAAATTCATTGCTAGTCTTTTGTATTTCACTAAAATGCCTTTTAAAATCCATAAACAAATTATAAATCATGAATAATTAATTGTTCATTACACTACAGCAAACTTTTTTTAAAAAAAGGAATAGAAAATCTATAGAACGTCCTAAATCCTCCCCAATATATGGATTGCATGTTTTCTGCTACTAATTAGATCAATACTTTCAGATTAAAATACCTTCTTTAACTACACCTGAGAGGCTATGGAAAGATGTGTTCATGGTAATTTTGGTTTGGTTATGTGGGGGTTTTTTTGGCAGAGAAAGAGTATTTCCTATTCTAGCTCCTAGTCTGTTGCACTTTTGGATTTTCATGCATTCACACACTACTGCTACATGTGGGTTGCAAGCACAGGAAGAGGAAAACATTTAAAATTGAACTGAAAGAATTTCCAATGCTATCTCTGAAAAACTGGGCATTTTTATAGCTTTAAAGAAACACCTACTGTCAGATTGTGAAGTAAATATATGCTTAATAAAGCAGTGACATTTTCTCATCCTTACATTTAGAGCTTTTTATTCATACTGGCATGCTTTTGACAACCTGCTAAAATAGCATATAGGATACATAATAAATGAATCACAAGTTTTTCTCCCATACATTAATACACTTTCTGAAGTCATCTTATAATCTAACAAGTATCCTGGAACTCAACTGACTATCGATTTTGGAGAGGCTTCCAAAGAGTGGAAGAGGCCTCTCCATCAGTGTCCCTCCAAATATTTTTAAGTCTAATGAGAGTTTTTTAAGAAGTTGATCTCTGTATCCAGCTCATAAGAATATCTTGACATGTACAAGTAAAATAAATAGATAACCGAAGGCCTAATCCCACTGTCTGCTACAACTTGATTATGTACTTCAAGGTAAAGATAATAGAAATGTCTTACCTAGTCCTCAATACTAACATGTAGCTTTAAAAATAAACAAAAGAAACTCTTTATTACTGCTGTACCTGTAGTTTCTTTTATCTTGGGGATCCGATGACATCCTTCTCTCAAAGTGCCGAACAGCGGTTCAGCATTAATTGCTGAATGCACCACAGGCACGGTCATTCTGTGACACACGGCTTCGGGCTGCTGGTGCAGGTCTTTGTATGTCGTTCCATGGTTTGGAAGAATGGCAGCTCTTTCATCTGCAGGAACATAGGCAATGCCCTTCATTGATGGATCAGAGATGATGTGCTTGACATCAGAGGTACAAAGAGGAGATTCAACGGGGGTAGCACATGTGCTACTGCCTGTGCTGCATCCTGCATCCACTGAAGAGCACTGAGAGCTTTGCAGTGAGAAATGGCCTTCACTTTGCAGAGATGACATGCGCTTAGCCAAGTGATATTCACAAAGTCTAGCTACACTCTGCTCTGCTTCTGGAAGCTTTGAAGGATGGTCATCTGCAGATAAATCGGTATCTTCTGCATCGTTTAGGTCTTTGGCTGAAGACACGGGAGTCATATCTGACAGGAAGTTTTCACCTTGGCTAAGCCCTGAGGTGTCAACCTGATCCACCTCAGGATCCACTTCATCCTTACCGTCAGATTCTGTTTTACCGAGGACAGGAACCCTTGGAAAAGTCTTCCCATTCCCTGTTTCTGGGCTTGGCTTATCTGCTACCCCATCATCGGCAGCATACCATCTTTGGCGAAAGGCAGTTCTCTCCACATTAAAAGTGCTTAGGCGTTGACTATCTCTTGCTGAAAGAGTTCCAAATTTAGCTTTTAGATCTTCATCAGTCTCTGCTTTTTTATTTCCCTGTTGCTTTTTCACAGTAGCACTGCCATCAGAGGGTGCTTTTACTTCGCTATCTGCCATCTTACTTTTCCTTTTACTAGTGCAAGAATATACCAAGGATCCCATGTGCAATTTGCTAAAATAATCAGTGACAGATTTTGTTTCCATGGTCTCTGGCTCCATTTCCATGTTATCAGAATGAAGAATCTGCTTTGAAGGCACAACTTTTGACTGTAGCTCTGCAGCCTGATGACCAGCCAAAGGCTGTGAGGGTTTCATGCCTGGCCCTCCAGCCTGATTCTTAGCAATAGGAAATTCAGTCTGCTCCTCCACAAGGGGTTGGTAGCCTTCACTTGTGGTCAAAAACATACGTGCAGTGTTTTCCGATTGTTTCTGTGCTGCAGCTAGTTCAGAGCTTTCAGTCATTTCTGAGGAATTTGTTTCATTGCCAGAATCTGAAGATGACTCAGGGCTATATGCTCGCAGGATAGCTACACCTGCAAGCCACAAAAAATAAGACTCAATTAAATGACAGCAGCTGAAGCACCTGGATAAGTGACAAGCAAAAGGAGGTGTATTAGACACAAAAATATGCTTTGTAAGAACACTCTGACTTTATTGCACAGTTCCCGAGACAGGTAGTTTAATAACATAATGGTGCTCCATTAAATATGGAATACGATGTATGCAAAAAGATGGCAAAAAACAAAAGGAAAACTGAAAAAAACAAAACCAAACCAACCCTCATGAAATGGAGTATTTCCAAAGCTAAATGGATGAGATGGAATGATTTTTCAATGAATAAATGTAACTATGGTGAAAGAACCTGAATTGTCATTCGTCTGCTGTTCCTCTGAAGCAGCCAAAGCTTCTAGTGCTTGAAGTGTAGAGACTACAGCATCATCTAGCCCCTTTTCACATTTCCCCTCTGTATTAGTAGGGACAGCATCGATAAGCGACACTGGAATGTCATCATTGCCTAGATTACTGTCTTGCTCCTTGTTGTCTCTAGACTGCGTTGCTTGATTCTGACAGTCTTCCTCATCTGAACTGTCCCTGAAGCCAGGTGGAGGGGCAGCAATGGCCATGTTTAAAGTATGCAATAGGAAATCATCTTCATTGTCATCACCTTCTGGAGGTGGAAGTGAGGTCAAATCAATAATGTCATCACTAGAACCAGAAAGGCTGAGAAGAGCAGGCCTATTGATTTCTCCTACCATAATGTCTTCTTCACAGCTTACTTCATCTTCATCTTCAGCATCATCTGTGTTTTCCGCATAACAAATATCATGCAGCAAAGGCTCTTCTATCCCTTCTGCAGCTCCAAATATTTTACCATCGCTTATAGTTGCGTAAACAGAATTTGTAGCAAACTGAATGCTTTCAGTATCTGGTGATAACTCCAGGCCTTTAATATCATTGGCATTGCTAATAAAAATGGCTCTTTGTTTTTCTAATACTTCTGGACTTTCATCCAAAAGCCTTTCATAGCCAAGAGTCTGGGGACTGATATCATCCAAGTTGTGATCTCCAAATATAAAGGAAACTTTTGCTCCCCTGGGGGAATCCTGTGCTTTCTTGCCAGATTCCAAACCTGAGAGTGACAGCAGTGAAGGCTGGTTAAAATTTCTGCTTTCTTCTGCTTCAGCGGGGTCACTTTGCTTGGCCAGATGCTGATCAAATCCACCTGAATTATAAGTACTTTCTATGTACAGATGTCTGTGCTCTTTTTGACATAACAGACTTTCAGAAACATCTACAGTCTTCTGTTTTGGATCAGCAAAGGACATTTGCGTCTCCTGTTCTCCTTCAGCCAGGAAAGTGGTAGTTTTTGGTATACAATTCCACTCAGAAGCAAGGATATTATGCTTCCCTCTGTTTTCAGGTCCTATAGCATAGTGAAATAAAATCAACATTGTGAAATCCAAGTCATGTAATTTCTAAACAATAATTTGTTAATGCTGAGCATTAAACACTCTGAATAGGACAGCTAAGCCATCAAAGACTTCAGAAAAGCTCTTTCAGACTCACCTCTAAGTTAAATACCTGCTGACTTAAGGACCTAAGGTTTAAGTGGTACTTTTGCACTCTAGAACAAAACCAAACTCCAGCTAGGTACAAATGGTATAGGAGGACTAGTAACACAAAACAGCTGGTTTCTCCCAACAACATATGTAAAAAGACATATGCATATAAAACAAAAATACTCACAGGGAGCATGCATCTATTTCATTAGAGTAGGAAAGAAATTCATCATGTGGTTTATTTTACCATTAAGATGCTATCATAGGCTGGATATTGGAACATTATAAAGCTGAACTGATATGCTGTGGTGCTAGGTCTGAGTCAGAAATCAGATTTTACTTGGCATAGCCCTCTGTTTATCTGGAGGTGCTCTGGCTTAAGCTGACTTCTGCTTTATTCTTTGGACCACTGTTAGCGTACTGTGGAATTAATACCTGTTTCTCGGCTCCCTGTATTTTTCTTGTTGGCCATGTTAAATATTGAACGCCTTGAGTCAACCAGCAGCCTGTAGTATCCAGCTGTTAGGCAAGCAAGGTTCATTGCATCTGATGACTCCATCAGAAGAGTGATAGGCTGAGAAGAATACAATCAAGTTAAGGCTGTTCCGCCTCAATTTGTTTACCTGCTGATAATTCTAGTACATTGAAGCTAAAGGAATTACATCACAAATAGAACAGTGAATAACACACACAGAAATTTATTTTCCTCACTAGCAATATCAAACAGCATAAAAAATTTAGAAAAGATCGGAGTTGTAGTAAGGTAGAACTCCAACTGGACATCTTTGCTCTCTTTCTGAACGAAGCTAACCATTTTAAGACCCTAGCTCCATCTTTTTCTTGCATAGATATTTTATTCTTGCCAAAGCACTATTTAATGTTATATTGAATCTGCCATGGGTTAAGAACCTGGTACCTTAGGTGCTGGAGTCTTGCAGTAGTATGGGAATCTGCAGCTTCAATAAAAAAAGGTGCACTAAGCATGTATAATGAAGCAAGAAATGGGAAGCAAACCCTCATGGAAAACTGAGGTTCAGAAAACACAGTAGTGAGATTAAAGCTATCATCACACGTCAGAAACAGTGACAGGTTAAAAGATTCCAGTGTTTGTGGCCTGGTGTTACTGAAAAGACAAGCATTGAAAAAAATGAGAGACTCGAAAGCTTTGAAAAAATATGGCTGCCAGGCTACCAAGCATCAAACCGGAGATATCCATGTGAAACATACTTTCTTTAAATCCCTTTTCTTTTGTCATAATGTATACATTTCTTTGCCTGAAAATTTTGTTCCTATCTCTGTAGCTTTTAATACCAAAAGCTGTTCTTCTCAAATTTATTTAAAGGTGGCTAGCCTCTACAACTCCTAGACAGGAAATAAAAATGAAGCCCTTACCATGATGCATAGACAGAAATTATACTGTAGACAACCCATCTTATCACTCACATTTTGTAGTGACTCACAGCTATGTTCACATTTGTGACAATTTATCATAACTTAGCATGCAGAGCCCACTTTCACAAGATATATGCAAGGACCTGCATCATTCATTCCAGGAGTAGCATTACATGCAATGAGGATGACTTTCCAACCTACTCAACCCCTTACTAGTAAAAAGACAACTGATTCTGGTGGAAGCTGTGGCCAAAACATAACTGATGATCAAAGCTTACTACCAAACCCACAATAGGTCTGATGAGTTTTTAAATGCCTGTGCTCCAGCATCTTAGGCCAAAACATCTCGGGTGCTCTAAATGTTGTATAAATAGTTTTCAGCAACTTGGAAACATTTATAGGTTTTTTTTTTCCTTTAACATACTTTTTGTTACAGCTTGAGCTTCCGTTCAATACATGCTTCTTTCAAGGTATTCAACAATAGCTATTAAAGTTTCTATAAATTATTAAACCTACAGTAGATTAATTAACCTCTGTTGTTTTGAGTGACTACTAAAAACCAACGTTTGAAATGTTATATTCATCTCAAATTTTCTGCAGTGATTGGAAGGTATAATGAACTCCACAGAAACCTCAGACTGCTGAAAACAGTGCTGTGACCTACTGTTAATTTGCTGAACAGTCTTGTGACAGCTAAATTTTACTGCCTGCTTCTGCCAAGTGATACATTTGAGAACATACTAAAAGAAACAGAAATAAAATAAAAATCTGAACTGTCCATTTATGAAGAATATAACGGCATATATGACATATACTGGCATATTCAGAACCTGGATATATGAACCCCCTACCTTAGGGTAAGTTAAGGGATGAAAACAGTTGAGAATACCTACCTGTGTGTCCCTGCATCTCCTTCACAGGACCTAGTGACAAGCCCTACCTATGCCCCACAGAGAAGCAATTTTTCGTCAAATTCCACCCAGAGCCTCCAAGATTTTTAATTTTAAGCCAGTCTCTCTGACTTTCAGATTACATGTGTTGAAATGCAAGGAGATGGGGATACATACAATTTGCAACAAGACAGTAACAGTATTATAATATAAAACAAAATAAAACCACAGTAATACATAATACTATGGCATACTGTGCTGCAGATAAAAGCAGATGGGAAGGATTCAATCTCTATATTACTTTCTCCATCTCTAAAAAGGTGATAACAGCTTTCTTACAAGAGGGCTATGAGTTTAGCACAGTAATGCAGGTAAAGCAGCCTGAGATCCTCAGATGTTACCATTGTTAAGTAAGATGAAAGAGAGGCTGTATTCATCAACCTGTAAATTTCTCTTAGGTTGCTGTCAAGAGCATCTAGATTAATTTACAACAAGTTTTTTTTCATTAATTTAAATACAGGGAAACAGTTCAAAACCACAAAGTATTCAAAGCAAAAGCTTAGTAAAATATTCCTTGTGTGTGCTTTTTGTGTATAGCTGGCAAGCAGAAAGAACTGTTAGGCTCTATTTATTTTAATCAAATGTGTACATTTCAAGTACAATGAAAAATATTCCTTCAATCTCTAGTTATCTTTATTGATGCCCCAGAATCTCTACAAAGCCTTTCATTTCAAAACTGAATAGAAACCACACTAAGAAGAACCAGAACAATATAATATACAAAATTCCACTCATTTTGCCAGTAGATGCCACAGATGCAAAGTGTCCAGTGGGATTCAAGAGAAATTCAATGACGAGAGGTAGATGATACGCATCTGTGAACACATTATGCAGGGCAAAGCACTGAACTGGAATCACAAAGGCTAAGAAAAAAAAGACATGCCTTTTTACAGTTTATCTAATTGGTAACTGCTATGTGGTTACTTGCAGCGCACTTTGTGTAAGTAACACTGGATTACAGGGTACACTCGTCCAATGCAGCTGGTGATCCTCTAATAGTAATAATATTGTCTATTACACTCCTAATGGTAATAATATTGCCTATTATAAAGAGCTTCAAAAGAAGATCAATTTCATCATCACCTCTTTTTACCATGAGAATCCAGGAAGGCAACAACAAAGGGAGTTGTCTAGGGTAAGCCAAGAGAAAAATCAAAATAGAACAGAAATGCTGTGAAGAACCAGTCTGATAACACTGCAGGCCACTCAAATGCCCAAGCCACAGTATACACTCATTGTGACTAAAAAAATAGCTAAAAAAGCACCCTCATAGTATCATTGGCATGAAAACATTCAGAACAGTATACTATTAGTTATAGATATTATATCTTCATAAATCAATAACAAACTTACTTTTACATCTAAGACATGCAGCTCAACTCTAACACTGCTTTCATCTTCTGTAAACATCTCAATTCTGTTCACATGGCTGAAGTCTGCCAGGAGAGCCACAAGGTTTGTTTTGGTGTTTATCACATGGCTGATTCCGTACCTTGGCCCTACTAACAGAGTCACTTCTGAACGCTTTTCTCCCTGCTTTAGCAGAAAAAGAAAAAAAGCACAGATAAAAAACATGCTAGCTACTGCATAGTGACAGAAATCACTTTCAGTGACAACTTTCAATTGATACTATACACAAGAATATACTTGATTCATAATTAAAACCAAAAAGTAAAGGAACTTCCTGCTGGATGTTGATTTTACTCTAGTTTTTAGACAGACAGTTAGATGGACAGAGTGATGGACGGACTCTCCTTCTGTTGAGAGAAAAATTGTCATTAAAATTTTTCCAGAGTAGTAATTTTAGCATTCTATAGTTAATTGAATGGTGCTATTTGCTAAAAAAGTGCTACCTATCTCCAATTTTCCAGTAAGATTAAAATTATATTAGGTATGTTATTTTCAAGATGAAAAGAAAAAGTTATTTGGTTCAATTTACACTGATTTTTTCAGCGTATGAATAGAACCTAAACTTCTAAAGAAAATTATATGATCCAGTTTTTTGGGGGGAAAAAAAAAATCATAGATAAAAAAATCAAGAGAAGAGATAGACTATTTTAAGAGAAATGTTACCACTAGTGTTGCCTTGAAAACACGCCCTCCGTATAATCTCAGATCACTGAGGAACTTTAGATAATGCACCTTGGCTTGCAGAGCAGAGAGCTGAGAAAGGAGAAAAAAGGTTAAGAGGTAGCTGAGAAAATCATCATTATAAAATTCAGAAAGAAAATGTATTTGCATAATATAAGGAGAACGGACTGCAAAAACAGCTCTTTGGAGCCTGAAACTAAATCTTTAGATACTTAGGAGAAATAGTTTCATTCTTAACATTGGTATCTTGCTTGTTTAGTTAAAATGCACTGAGGACTTGAGAATGGGCAGATTAGAGCACTGCAAGAACATCGTAACTGCTTCAATGAAGGGAAAATGTTAAAGTACTCAGATTAAACATCTGTTCAATGAGGGATTTCAAGGCTAAGACAGCAGCTTTCCATTCATAAACTCCATCAATTCTTAAACGTTTATGTACCTACACAGAGAAAGAGAACAAAGAATTTGCTTTTGTCAGCTATGTATATTACATTTTGCTAAGTACTTGTGGCATTTAGCATATTATTCCAACTTGTTACTGCATTTCCTACTTCATAAAATAAAACTCTTCCAATACATTGAGTAGGTAATAAATCTGAAAGCTAAATACAGCACATCAATACATATGATCATATCATGTCATACATGTCATAATTTGTCTCCTTTTTTTCTCCTCTGAGCTTAAACTCCCTACTACGAAAATAAAACTTGGAAATACTTTATGAGACAGAATGGAAACAAGAAACAGTTCATTTCACCCAAACAGTCTGGATCCAAAACTTATACCTCCCTGGTGTAAATCCTTATATCTGGAGTTTTGAAAGATAATATAAAACAGTCTCATCTTATTTGCTCATTTCAGCCACTAGAATTCTAATTCAAAAACTTATTTGATCTTGAACAACATTTTAAGGACACGTATCCTAAGTTTTTTCTAGGCACCAATGAGGAAGTGGATCCGAAGCAGAGGAATGAGTGATAATGCTTTCCCCTTTCCTTCACCAGGTGTTCCCTCAGTGGAGAAAAACAAGAGGTTGAAAAAAACAGGAGACTCCTGAGAATGAGAAGCTTCCCTTCATGTGAAGGAAGAGAAGACCCCAGAAAGAAATCAGTTCCTGTGTAAGTACCTACAAGTGAGATAGAAAGTGATGATGAGCTGATGCTTTGTTTCTGATACCTACCTGCTAAAAAAGGTAGGTCAGAAACAACACATTTCCAAAGCTCAAATCAAAAAGAATGAAGCAAACCCAAAAAGCCTACTCGCTGAAGGAAGGGACTGTTGCAATATCTCTTCTGACTAAGAACTGATACTGTATGCTACTGTAAGGCATATCTCACACCTGCAAGGTCTGTAGCAGTGATGGCTTCCAAAATTAACCCAAATTTACACTACCAAGATAAGTAATAAGCAATTGGCATAATTTAGCTTTAGTTTTGGCAGTATAGGAGATATGTAGTGCTTCAGAGAGGTGGCCTTTCCTCCTGAGCATTGCAGGTCAAACACACAGAGCCACGTTCACAGTCATGATCTGAAAGTCCAAGCAGGATTTCTGCTGATCACAATGAACCTTAGCTCAGGCACCAGCTGTTTTAAGGTTTTTCAGTTCAGAAAAAAAAGAAAACGTGTGATGAAGCAGAATTCAACCCGTTTTATGTCTCAACTAGTCACTCTTACATTGTTTTTAAAGCCCATGAAGAGAAATAAGCCTTTCTAGGACACAAGCAATCTGACCTATTTTTGGTTCTTAAATGTGGGAGGGGATGAATCGCTCCCTGGAAGTGCCTGTTTCTCTCCATTGACTACAAAGAGAGACTAGATGACCTGCATTAAGAAATCTCATTGCAGTATCTAAAAGCAGTCTCAGTTGTATGCATGTAACAAAGACATTTCTCAGAGACATTGTCTTCATGTTTTTTCTAGCTAAAGTGAAAGGTTAGTGCTAAGAAAAGCATTTTACAATAGTAAAGGGTAATTTACGGGAAGGACCATCATCTATCCAGTTAGAACTTGGCCAGTGAAAAGTCTCTCTCTACAGTGTAACAGAAAACAATCTGAAAAACAGCATTTATATCCAGTACATAGGTTAATGTAATTCAGATAAGAGCATCACAGAGAGAACAATAACTTTCCTAATGAATCTGCCACTCATAGAAAGCACTAAATTAATTTTAAAAATATGTATCTTTATCATAAATGTTGTATTAATAGCCAGTTCTCTGTCTTTCTCAAGATAAGCAGATAGTTTTGTTGGGGCATAATTAATTACATTTAATTGTTCTTGGCTATGTTGTACAAGCACCTGAAGTAAAATCTCTGAAAATATAATGGCTAGGTGTTTCTCTGAAGGATTAGCTTTAAATGTTTCCCATGTACACCACCCTTCCTATTCTTTAAAACTTATTTTCTATTAAGATGCAAATGTAATACCTTTTTTCCTGGAGGAACTAGGTTTTGATTTGCTTTGACAAGGTGAGAAAGTGCTTTCTTTATGTTCTTTTCTTTCATGCTTTGAAGCACAGCAGATGGAAGAAAAGTGTCTAATCCCCATTCTTTTCTGCAATAAAAGGCATATATTTAATTTCACATTCCTGTGATGATTATTTATCTAACGACTGGTGACTGTGATGTCAAGTGAATGATCACCTGAAAACAGGATAGTTGATCAAGTCCAGAGTTCTGCAATAACACATTCTTTTCTAGATTCAAACTATGTATTTCTTAAGAAAATGATGTTTTAAAATGATAAGTAATCTCTCTTCTGTCCCTTCAATCTCTTCAATTGTGCCATTCAGAAAAGAATGTTAAAGTTTGATGTTTGAAGTCTATGTTTAACATCATTAGATTACATGGGCAAGTATTATTACAGAATTAAAATAGCAGATAATTTAACAATGTAATGTCAGATGTAACTATTTTCTAGGCTTCTTTTAGAACATGCAAACCAGAGACTAATTTTCTTTGTCATTTACATTCTTTTTTTTTTTGGGGGGGGTGGGGTCCCTCTCAAAAACAACTAGTCCCCCTCCTTTTACCAATTCTTTTTTTCTCTGCTTGAAGAAAGACTGACCCTTCACTTGTAAGTAATTATTTTTACTGGCTCATTAATAGGATAGAATATAATATGATCTTCAATATGGTGGATAAACTCTACAAGACCGTGTGTAACAGTTATTATTTCCATTCTGCAAGTAAACTAAGGAACAGCAACAAAAAGTTTTAGAGTTTGGGGGTTTTATTTTGTTGTGAGTTTTGTTGCAGGTTTTTGTTGCCTTTTTTCTTCTTAAATCCAAGCAGATGTACTAATTCACACTCTGCAGTATTTTTTTTTCTCTGTGATTACATACACATGTTGTCTAACATAAGACAGGTGCCTACTCAGATACTTCAGAATTTAAGAAATATTACAAAAATGGAATCTATGATGTTAATGTCTTCTGAACAAAGCAATAATTTGAATCTTACTACAATAATCTCTACTAAAACCTTAGGATGCAGACCATATAAATTTAGATCTTAAATCACTGCAAGCAAAGGAGTTAAGCTGATTTACATTTACAGGCTATTTCACTTGCCTAAACAGATGGCCAAAAGGTAAATAGACTAAAAGGACCATACATACTGTTCTTAACACACCTGAATCAATTACAGTGACAAAGAATAAATCTAAAATTGGTGCAGACACTCAGACATATTAAAGAAACAACCTTAAAGAATCTATGAGTTACTACTAATGTTTCACTTTCAAAGAACACACAGCATTCTCAACTTACTCTATGTATTTGAGGGAGATTTTCTGAGTTTGCTTGGTGGTCACAGTTGCAATATACATTTGTAATGCAGCCAAGCGCAGGGCAATGTCATATTTCAGTTCTGGTCCAAATCTTTCCTGAACCACATCGTTACAGCTCTGCCAGAAAACCAGTAGAGGGAGCATGAAGTTAAAAAATCTTGCACTAAAAATAAATTATCTTTTTTTTTTTTTAAATGAACATTGCATGAAGAGTAGCCCCAAACTCAGAAGAATGACCATGCTGAAAGGTAGGACTGTTGCTCTCAGAGGTACCAGATGCTCATCAGGATATGGGCACTTACAAAGAATACCAGTACTTCTACCAAAGAGCAGAAGGCATGAGTATTTTGACCCTAGCTCTATTCATCCTTCCCGGGTAGAAGAGTAATCCTCCATCACAGAGAGTGCTGGGAGGGTGTCATTGTATCTGGACTCAGGACAGCAGGAGTCTACCTGATGAGATACTCAGGAGAACCACATTGCTTGTGCATCAGTTTTCCCATGCACTTTGCTGGAAGTTCCTTTTCAGACATCATTTCTGTCTGATAATACAGTACCATAAATAAGTATTAGCAATTAATTCAGCTTCACTCTTTTCTGAAGCCAAATATACTTTGGAAAGATATCAAAGCAATACTGTTTGGAGAGACTTATGAAGAAAAGGGACTTTGCAGATGATAGAGATTTGCACATTCCCCAAGCGCATTCGTTGGCTTTAAGCAGCAGAAAACAAAGCCAGGATTTACTGCAACCACACTTTCTATATGAAGATGTAAATTCATATATACTGTAAGTGCATTTTTTAATTCTCCTTTACAATAAAAATGGCTATGCTTTCACTTACCTGTACATACAGATATTCAAAAGCAACTGGATCTCTTCTTAAAAGATCAATAGGATCCTTGGGGACAAAACTAATCCTGAAAAGACATCTCATCTTGTGCGAGCTTGGCCTTTGAGTCACCTAGGAGAGTGCAATAATAATATTAGAGTTTGGCAACCCTGGCTGAGCAACATGCTCTGTGGTGTCAGGCAATGTGACCCTTCTCCAGAGCCGTGTAGTAGCAAAAAAATAATTCTATCCAACAAAGAGCTCTGCCATGGGCTTCTTATTTAGTTCTTCACCTAAGAACATCATATTTATAATCTTGTGGAAAGACTTTTAGGCTCATATAGGCATAGCTGCCTGATAAAACTCATCCTCAAAGCAAAAGAATTCACTCACTCACTCAAACCCAGAGTGACAGGACAGAGAAAAGAGACCTTAATGAAAACCATCTGAGTGAAACACAAACTGAGTTGAGCTTCAACAGGACTAAAATACTTATAAATGAGAAGAGATGGAAGTTTTCTGGGGAGAAGACACATTTTATTTCTTAGGCTGTTTGCGAACACAGGTGAGGCCCAGCTTGGATGCGTTCCTTGCTTTCTCTTCCTTGCTTTAATCCCTTAATCAATATACGAGAAATTGGGTCTTTTTCCTGGGTTAAGAGATCTACTCCATGACTTTTGACTCAGACTCAATACATTAAAAAATTAAAAAGATCACTTTGTGTGTTGGTCAGCAAAACTTTGTTAAGCATCTAACGCTGTAATCCAGGTATATTCACAGCAGACCACCACATAGCTAATGAATACTTGGACAAAAGGGTAACAATCCAGTAACACCATTGTAAGTCATGGGCAGCTGCAACGTTATAATGCAAATTAAAATACTGCTGACTTTACAAGAACTTCAAAGAAGACACCCTCAGAATCAATGTAGTTTACCTAACTTATTTGATTAGGTTAATACAGTTACAAAGTTAGGGTACTTTATAACCAGCAGGTTTACTTCATAAAACTATACTTTTAAAAATCCCCAATGAAGTCTCTGTCTCGCCCCAACAATTTTCAAAAGATGCATTTATCTCACGTTGTCTCTGAATTCATTCCTAATTATCTACGCATACTCTGTATATATAAACAAAAGCTCTGGATGGGATCCTTGAAAGCTCACTGTCTTGGTTTATTCTGATCCTTCTGATTTCAATGAGAATTTTACCAATTGCTACAAAGGGGACAGCTAGGCCAGGAGAGCCAGAATTGAGTACTTTTGGATATTGTGCAATCACTGCGTAGCTTATACCCCCAAAAAGAATGTTAACATAGCAAAAGCAAGTGCCTAAAGATTAGAAAATGCTAGAAATAGTTAGCTGGTAATCTAAGCTACTTCATACTGTTACACAGACTCTGGTTATAGAATCAAAGAGATTCTGTCATTTAAATAAAACATTTTCCCCCATTTTTTTCTCTTTTTCAAATTTGGTTGAAATTTAAAAAAATATTAATGTTCTCCTGAACACAGAAATTTAATGGAAAATTTCAGGCTAAATAATTTGGCAAAATGATAGGCAGCTAAAATCAGGGTACTCTGCTGGCAACTGTGAAGCAACATTACCTTTAGTCACACCTCCCTGATCTAAGGAAGAAAGTCATACCAGCGTTTTGTGGGTCACAATTCATCATCACTGAAGTGACACAAAGTATCACTGCGTAAACAAGACAGACTTGATTGCCTCAGAAAGAGGAGTATTGTCTGTCACCCAGATACAGACCTGTATAATCAGATTCAAAGCAAAGATCAAAATAAGGTTTTTAAAGAAATTTGGGCAGACTGGTTCTCGTAACTTCCTAATATTTTTGAATGTTCTCATGAAGCAATGAAATATGTTTGTATAACACAAAAATATTTGTTTCCTGTGAGAACCTGATTCTTACAACTACATCTAAATACCATTGCTGTTTGATAGACTGGATCAAACTATAAATCTTGTAGCTAACTCACTTGAGTAATGAAAAAAATGGATAATTTACTGATTAAGCCATGTCATTAATATCTGTTTTCACATATCATTATACAAACCTGAGTTAGAGTCTCCTGTTCATGTAGCAAAAGGAGTTTCGTTCCAGATCCTTCAACCCTCTGCTCCAGCATCAAGGAAAAGTGTTCAATACACTTGATGGAAAGCTTTTCTTGGAGTGTTAAGATGACATCCTAATTAACAAAGGATTTATAAAATGTACTTAAATTCATGAAGTGCTCGGGACCGAGTTATTCAGTGCCTCTCACCCTGCTCAGACCCAGCACACGGTGGAAGCCCAGGCTTTGTGCCTGTTCTGTGTACAGGACATCACACCCAGTGAAAAATCAGCACCTTTATAATCAAACATCCCTGAGATGGTATCATACTTGAATGTGAAAAATATATATGTGGGATTGCTGTGAATGGACAACGTTCTGTGTGGTTTAACATATAGATTATACTGGTATGGCACTTAAATCATATCCCTCTGTCTCCCTTGAAATAAAAACCATCAGTAAAGGAGAGATGATCTTGTCACTTCATTGGGGTAGGGCCGTCAAACAGTACAAACCAAATGTATATGTTCAACCAAAAGAATAAACTTAAATGAATGGCCTTTATTTGTTCTTATGGCAAGGTGGGTTTTTTTAAGTCCATTTTTTGAGTTTTGAATGCTGACAGAAAAGTCAATGATGATGATACCTGTGCAGAACAATAACTCTAAATTGAGGGACCATATCAATTTATAGTATAACCCTCAATTTTAGAGACATCCGAATAGCTTTTTTCACACCTGATTAACCCATCATTTAGAAATAGTTTCACATTATGTTGGTGACAAGATTAAAATATTTCTATCCCTCCAAAAATTTTTTAGATATACGAAAGTATCCAGAAGGATAGGACTTACTAAGGAGATCATGACGGATTGTAATCCAAGTGTTTTAACATAATTTAGGAAGATTAATTAATCAATCACAGTGTGCTTATGGAAAATAAAGACCAAACTGGTGAAAGGACAAAAAATGCAAGTGGGAGGATGGGGACAACTCTGCACAATGTAAAGAATATAAGACAGTACTAATGAATTGCAAGCAATCATTTTAAATAATGGAACATAATATTATGCTATTCTGATTCATGGGGAATTTATTGCTTACACAATAAATCTACTTTTATGTATACTTCTAAACTATGCTAAAAAGACAAGGAGCATAACAGTAACATGAAGGTGCATATTAAAGTTAAGCTTTTGAGAAGTGGTAACAATGGCACTGTTTTCCACTAGCTGTCTTGAACCTTTTAAAATATGAAGTGAAGGCACATAGGTGCTGAATTACTGCACCAGTCAGCCCAGGTACTACCTCCCAGCAACAAGGAAAGTGAAAACTGCAGGTTAGGTGCTGCTTGGTGAACTATTGGCCTGCTAGGTGTGGAAAAAAACCTGCATTTACTCTGACTCAGCTGGGGAATGTCTACTTCACCTTAGTTAAGCAAAGAAACAATGATCCACACCCACCAATACACAATGAGGAATATACACACATATGCAAATATGTGTCATTTACAGCTGTGCAGGCCTCAGAATAAATAATTGCCTGAATTAGAGGTAAAGGAAATTATTCCCACAAATAGTCAAAATTACTAAGGTCAAAGCATGTTTACAACATCAGTACAGCTACACAGCCGAGTCCACATGGTATCTGTGCAAATGACTTCAGATTTGACATATGGCCTTATAGTACATGACATATCCATGACAGAACTACTGATGTAATGTGATGGCTAAAGACTGGTCTTCAGGGGCAAAACATTCTGGAACACGTTGGTTGTTTTCATGCTCATAACAGAAAATACTGGAAAGTCAGCTCGTGGGCCTTAGAAGGGTATGGAGACCTCACTACCTACATCCATTGTGACTCCTATTTCTTCACCTAGTCAAAATCTCAAATGGACGGAAGAAATTCAGTATCCCATGGATATGGAGGTTTGTATCTGTTACCTGCACTCAACTTATGCCTAAGGTGTATCTATGAGCCGTTAACAAATATTGCAGCGTATTTTTAAGTGTGACTTCAGTATCTGTTTACCATCAGACTGGAGTAAATATTCTCTTGTCTACCTTATCAAATCACTCTCTTGGCTGTTCTAACGGATTGAGCATGTTGCTGTATCAAAGTGAGCACAAAGGTAGTCTTACTTCAAATATGCATAGTTTTAAAATCCCTCAAAACTAGCAAAAGCTGACAATGCAGTTGAGAATTGCATCTTCAGCCTTCACTGATCACTCCCACCCACACATCTCTCATGTCTCAGTGTTACAAGCGGGCCTGCTCCATGCAGGGAACTAGATTTGGTAACCAGTTTGTGTTAATCCTAGCTTTACCCAAGCAGTAACACTCACAAGATTAGCAACATACGAAATAGTGCTAGACATGCTGCTTACTACACTACTCCAAGGCTCTCACAGACACTGATGATGCCTTCGATTCAGGAAACTACGTGGAACAGGGTCACGGACACTCCCTAGCAGCCTCAGTGTGTGCCAGGGCTTCACCTTTTTATTTCTGTATGTAAAATGTATTATGGAAAACATAAAGCGCATCACACTGAAGTGAGCAATTTATTACTGACATAACCCTACAATATCCCATCCTAATTTCAGTGTATGATAAGCTAAATGATATTCAATTAGCAACCAACATCTTAATCTTCTTAGCTCCTGAATTTTGCTGACAAATCATGCTCATGTTTGGCAGTGTATCAAAACAATATGACCACGTAATATTAATTGTGCTCCAGGCACATTAAAATCATCACTTCTTCATTGACAATAAACTATGTTTTTTTGCAGCATAAAAATGGACCAAATCCTTGTTATTTCAGAACTATGACTCCAGCTCCAAAAGAACACACTATTAATTTTGTTCTTAAAGCACTTCAAGTAAATGATAATTACTGAAGGTCTCATGCCAAGGTATATCTAGCCTACCTTTATTGAAGTGCTGCAGTCAAAACGGAAAGATTTGGTTTGTCCATTTTCAAGATACACCTTTAGAACATTTGGCATGAAAAGAAGCGAGTTGTCCTTAACTGTTTCCTGTCAAGCAAATAAGTGAATCAGATTACAACATGCAACAAGGGAAATCTAAACATTGTTCTATAAAGAAGTATATAATTCAGATGGAAAGGTAACAGCTGAAAAGGAAGGTGCTGGCCCTGAATGCAGAAATATCAGTGCCCTGCAAGGATCTAGCCAAGCTCATTATAGCTGCCCATGATAAGTCTCTGGAAAAATGTAACTTTTCACACGCATTTTATGTCTGGCTTGGAGTATTGTCTTTCTCTGACAATGAATGTTACCTCTGAAATTGAAACATATTCAATAACACAGAAAAATGGATTACTAGTGAGCTATTTACTGTCTTCAATCTATGAAACAGAAACTCCAGATTCACTAGGAAGAATTACAATCAAGGTGTTTTAAATTTTGTTTGTAGCTGGATATTAAATGCTAGTAACTGTCATAATTTAAGAAGAACAACACGTAACACTGCTACATAATTTGATCATTCATAACAAGGATAGTAAAACAAAGAGGAAAAAGGAAGTGCAACAGACACAAAGTTTGGGGTTTCTTGTTTGTTTACTTTTTGCATTTCAAAAAGCAGAAATTGCTTTTGAAATAATGCAGTATCAATTTACATTTGGAAGAGAGTTGCATAAAGACATCAGAGTGGAATGAAGTTCTGACAAATTATGAAAATTATCTGGAAGTTCATGTTTAAGGAGGAGTTCAGTGCCTCTCAAAGGGAGGCTGACTTTGCCTGAGGGCTGGAAACAAGAAGTCCAAGTAGATAAAACAAGTTTTAAAGAGGTCTGTAAGGTAATCAGTTTTTCTGGCATGGTACTTCTCTTGAGCTTAGCCGTTTTAGTAATACAAAATTGATATGAAAAAAAAACCAACACCCAAACAACAAGTAAACACTATCAAGCCTATAAAGACACACATATGCACTACCACCACAAAACGCATTCACTAGCATTTTAGTTTGGTTTTAAGGGACAAATTTTTCACAAAATTATGGATCCAATGGACTAAAAAGATCTTTGGAAAACTTCAGAAACAGGAAATCCCTTCTCTTTTCAAGTCTACCACTGTTGTTTCTACCATATAATTCCCTCCCTTTCCAGCCATGAGCCATACCTTTGGATGAAACGCTCAGTCCTTTTGGAGGTTAAGTACCTAAATACTCACCGACACCTGGCCATTGATAATTACTTCTTCAGAGAAGCGCACTTTGACAGGATTGGACTTCAATCTTGCCTTTTTTGCAGCACTAATAAAAGCTGATTTAGGAGACTGGAAGAAAAGATGATTATAAGATATATCATTTCAAACTGAAACCTTTCTTTCCTTTTCAGTTATTCCTCCTGTTTCTCACACACTGGGAATTCCATGTATACAGCAACAGTGTGCACGCTGTTCATTGAAGAGTAGAAATACAGTCAAATCATATTGCGTCCTCAGATAATACATACATACACACACATAAGGAATCACCAATGCCTACTGCAAATACTGAAAGTTATCCTCCTGTCAGACTGGAGCAATGAGGGCTCTTGGTGCACATACAATTCCTTGTAGTGCTTCCACAACAACTGCTGTTGACAAAACTTGTCTGCAAGAATGGACACTGACCAGTGACCTACCAGTGATCCCTCCTTCAAACACTGAATGGAAAATTTTAGCATAATTTGTGATACACTTGATAGATACACACATAATTTTTTTGCCAGAAAAGTGTCCGAGACCTCTCCAAATGCAGTGGCACCTAAATACTAGTCCACTTCAAAACACAGGTGAAAACCACCAAGAGACACCTGCAGGCCAGCAGGCTTTTCCTGAAGGTATCCCGTAAACACACCCTGTGCAAGGCTTGCCTTTAGTAGGTCACAGACTTTGTAGGGCTTCACAGATTAGAAGACTAGAAGCATTCCTAAATTTATTCTGGGACCTACTTGATTTTTACCTACCATATTATACAATGGATTCATCTGTGATGAAGTGCTCAGCCCTTAGAAAAAAAAAATGCTCTATTTGAGGAGTTTGGATACCAACCCCTTTTTAGTAACAAATGCAATATTCACAGTCAATGGGATTTCCATTTTCAGCAGAAGAAATGTTGGCTTATCCTCAAGTCAGTTACAAGCACAGTGCTTCTGGCACTGGCTAACTCCATAACCTTGATAATGGGCAATGGAAGAAATTCTGGCTTTGGAAAACCACTACGCTCTTTTGGGTCTGGTTTTGATCATCTTTTTTTTTTTCAGTAAAATATGAATTAAAATTTTTATAGTCTTGCTCTAACTTCCAAGAAGAGGCCTTAATAGTTTTGTATAATGAAAATACTAACTCATGTTGGTATGCCTGTGAGAAATAAGGGCAGGCATCACTGGTGACAACCAATGTAGTATGACAGCAGCCCCTGTAAACACAAGAAGTCGTGTTGCCATCATCCTAATTTTGACACAACTAACAATCTACAGGAGTGATGGAGTAGTCCAAGGCCACATGCTCTTGCTGTCTCTGATCTCTGTTGAAACTGCTTGAAAAGTTATTTTCTTGTGATGCAGAGACCTTGTATCTAGTAAATATCAGGGAAAAGTCTCTAGCTCATTTCTCTATACCTCTGATTTATTATCACATTGAAAACATGGTAACTATTAACTATAGGCTCAGTATCAACAGTCAACAAGGAATTAATAATGCCACATTTTCCCATGAAATGTCAGAGACATCCAATAATTCCTGGAGGACAAAATAGAACAAAGAAATAGAAATAAATGCTTCCACAGTTTATTCTTTCTTACTTCTCTCGCAGGTATGACCATCAACTTTTTAAGCAATAATTGTAAATGACAGAAAATTTAACCCCACAAAGAAGCCCAGCCTCCAAGGTCAGTGCTGAAAAAGGCCCAAGGTACCCCAGAAGATTTGAAATAACCACCAAACCAAAAGTAAGTTTAAAAAATGAAGTAGCATCTCAGGGCAGGGAAGCCTGTTGACTTCTTCAGTAAGAGGGGACAACATGGAAACACTGAAACAGTTTACCTATTGTACTCTAGAGCTGATTCCTAGAAAGACACAGTATACAACAGTACCATGACTGATATAACTCTATACCTTCTTTAATTTGCCTTCTCTCCAGGTAGTAGTCCTCTGTGGCGTGTAAGGGGGACAGTCTATATGGCACTCCACTAATAGATGGCAACCTGTTGATTGCCACTGCCATAGAGCAAGCACAGCTATGGGACAAGGCTACTGGCTTTCCCTTGCAAGGACACAGGGGAAGAGTGGCTTTCACTTAATTTTCTTGCTGGAAGATGCTTTGTAAAATTGTTTGCTCTTGTTGCAGATGAGTCACCAGTCTGGCCTCTCTTAACAGGCAGACTGTCAAATTTTCTCTGGATTCTGGCAAGGTTATTCCCATACAGCAAATCTGGAAAACTCCTATGTGTCTCTGTCGCTCTCTAAACCTCTCACTTTTCCTCCCTACAACCTCAAAAGTCACTTGCAGGGGACATAAACACTTAAATGATGCTATTGCAAAAATGCAATAGAGGAGTTCAAGAAAACCAAAAAATGTCAACATACGTGAGTTGCCAAGAACTCTTCCTGAACATGGAGTTTAATGTATATATTGCACAGCCAAGGGAGCACACCATGGGCTACCATAAAACACGAGGCTTCCTTCCATTTCCGCTTCTCCTGCAGCAACATGGGCAGGTTTCTGGCCCTTTGGCAGACACTTTGGGTGAGCCTGGAAGCAGATTCCTTTCCAAAAAGCTTCAAGTTATAAACCAGGGGTGTAAGAAAAACTAAAACAGCTGTGGCAGGTATTGCTGGTTAAAGGTTTGAATAATAGCACAGCTTTTGCCTTTAATTGCACATTCGCATTGTTGCTACTGCTGCATCAACTTGGCACTTGAAATTTTCTCTTTGAGAAAAGAAGCATTTCCAAAGAATGCAGCAACTATCTAAGAAAACAGTTGGGTTTAATTGTGGAAACTCACTTGTCTAACAAAGCCTCAGCAAGATGATGTGCTGCTCTATTCTCTTTTAATGTCTTTAGGTTTGTAGAAGAACACTATCAATTAATGATTTTCAGAGTGCCAGGTTCATTTGTTTCTGATGCTCTGTCTTTTAGCCAAATGGAAGCCATTATCCCCAGTTAATGACCTTAAGCAGGAGGTGTTTACACTAATGCAGAACATCTATCACTGCAAGTAAAGTATTTGCATTGTCACAGATAAAAACAGCTTAATTTGAGTGACTTTTGCAAAACAAGGGCACACAGTTTAACAAGGAGTCAAAATAATTCAAAAACCCTCAAACTTCACTCTGTGTGACCTAAGCACTCTTTCCTATTAAAAGCTCAAAGTTACCAGGATTTTAAGTAATTTTTACTTGTTTACACAGAATTAAAAAAAAAAAAAAAGTACAGCTGATAATTTCAGCACTACTTAGAGAAACTGTTAAAACTGTTAACAAGAAAAATGAAGCATTGCACAGAGATTTGCCTGGAGGAAATTATATGAAGACCAAGACCCTACTCTGATGAAGACCAAGACCCTACTTTGAACCCTGGTTACTGGGGACTGCAATCAGTGGGCATCCCAACAGCAGGGTCAAAAGACAAGAGATTGCTATAACAAGAGGAGACTTTCTATAAAATGTTATTTTCTCATTTTCTCAGCTTCTCAAAATGAGATACTATTTTTGTCAGCAGCATTATAGCAGGTCATTTTTCGATAGATCTTAGGAAAAAATATCCCACATTTTGAGGGAAACTTTTTTGGTGAAAATAACAATGTCTGGTACTTTGTGCACTTTTGCAGGTAGACTATAATTTGGGGGAGACTCTAAGGAAAGTGGTTTTTTATTTGTTGAAAAAGCCCCTTTGAGTGCTCTTGCCAGTAGAGGTGCTGCAACAACAAAATCTTTGTTCATGTTCAAGAAAATGAAGGATTTAGTATTTAGAAGACTATACTGTAGTATTTAGTTATTACAAAGAAGTAAAATTACAGCAGTATAGGATGGTCACAAGGTGAGGAGAAAACCTGCTCTGTGACAGCAACAAAATCAGAAATACTACATTTAAAACTACAGAAATAATGTCATTTTTAAATAGCCATAGAGTGTATGTATGCAACAAATTTTAAGCTTGTTACTTATATATAGTCATTAGTTTAATATGAAATATGTTTGCCAGAAAATAAGGAAAAAATTGCATGACTGCAAAAATGTGTTGACTTTTTGGTTCACCCCTAACAGCAATTATATAAGCCAAAATTTAGCAAGCAAATAAAATGTGAAAGGGAGGAAGAATTAAATTTATTAAACAGGACATTATGCCCAAAGGCAAACTAAATATGGTAATTCATAGCTGTGAATGAGGCTGAAACAACTACACTGGCTCACAAGAGCATTGTAGAAGAGCAGGTAGGGACACAGAAGAAATAACAGGGAGAAGTTATAGCAAATAGTAATTTGTTCTAACCACATGGCACTGCCAGATCACTATTAGGAATATTTCTTGGCACAAAATTAATTCTAAAAATAATGTTCAGGTGTGGGTTCTCTCTTAAAACCTGACCATCTATCATACACAATTGTATTTTACTATTTGCATTACTTATATTTTACCATTCTTAGATGGTTGTCACAGTCTGATCATTAGTCCCATAGACTCTCAGTAAGACTGGTGCCACAATCATGATCCATAAATAAGTGTTATTTATTGTAGTTTTTCTGCAAACATTATCTCAGACATATAACCATGTTACAATGAGAAGCATTTCTTTCAAAACAGAAAAAGATCCTATCTTTTTCCTGTTGCAGAACTTAATGCACAGCAAAATTGCCATAGATCTCAGTTGGACTTGGACTTCATCCAAGGGTCTTAAGAGATTAATCACAAAAGCAACCTATCAAATGATCTCTGCACATAAAATCTGAACAGATATCAAATAGGCAAGTTATTTGATTAGAGTAATGCTTCAAACTTAATAAGGCAACAATCAGAATGATAGTTCATTCACAAAGTAAAATGGTCACAAATGATAATCAAATGCCATACTTCCAGTAATCAAAACTCTGAACTGCTTCAACTGCTCAGTGACCTCCTTATAAGCAGTGGTGATAAGAACCTAGCAGAGATTTGTACATTGATGGAAAGAAAAAGATAGCCTAATGCTTTGGTTTGGTGATAATTAAAATGTCATTTTAATGAGTTTCAGCATTAAGCAAAACTGAGTGCACTTAAGCAAAAATGATTTGCAAAAGGTTTCAAAAAGTACTAAGTGAACTCCAGAGTACTATAAATCTAGATCATGTCTACTTTCACCTGCCGTCACAAGGGACGGTTACTTACATGCAAAACCAAAACACGCTCTAAATAGCGCAAATGAAAACAATAAAAAACCAGCACTCTTGTAAACCATTGTGACAGGTATTTTTCATGCAATGGTACAAGGAAAATCACCATCAGGAAGAGAGATCTATGAAATGTTTGTAAATATGTATTCCTTCCAAGAATCGGGAAAAAATTCAGTCTTTATTTAAAAGTTCTTACTTTGTCTTGTTTCCACTTCATCATTTCGGTTTTATTGGCAAAATAATAAAAGGAACTTCTCCACGGACACCCCCTTCTCGTGGGGGAGAAGCTTGCATGCCCCTGTGAGGTTGCAAGCTATGCTGGAGGGGGTTGTGCCTCCAGCAGGGTCTCCTATGCTAGTCAGGTCTCAGCTGAAGGGTCAGACAAAGTGTGTCCATGGGCAGGATGGGCTCACCAGCCTCCCGGCAACCATCCTAAGAGAAGAACAACTCTAACTCCAAACTCAGGCAGATGGAGCTTGCTTAGCCCTGTAAGGCCATCCATCTAAGAGAAGGACACTCTAGCTAAACCTACATCCTGAGGACTTCACTGTGGGGGATCAAGCTCGCTAGGCCCTTGGCAGATGAACCTTAGGAC
>VWZG01008120.1:0-26458 GCA_013396735.1 Grallaria varia
CTTGCTCTAAACTAAGACACCATGACATGGAGTTTTGGAGTTTCTCCAGAAAGTTGTTCAGATGGTGAGAGCACACCTTGAGCTCCTCAAAAGTCCTCCTGGAACTTAACGGTTCTTTCATTTTTGTATTTTAAGTAATTTTAAGTAATACTAGCACTACCAGACACCCTACTTGTGT
Source organism: Grallaria varia (assembly GCA_013396735.1). Taxonomy (NCBI): domain Eukaryota; kingdom Metazoa; phylum Chordata; class Aves; order Passeriformes; family Formicariidae; genus Grallaria; species Grallaria varia. The sequence goes on from VWZG01008120.1 coordinate 179, forward strand.
ATTTCAAAGAAAAGTCAGCTACAGGGATATGAAATGAAAAAGAAAACCAGTTGCAGTAGATCAGGCTGCAAGGGTTTTTTTCAGCAAAGAATCCAGATAGTGGCTTTTTCTGCCTTGTCAGCACCTTCTTTTTCATATGAATGTACACTGCTTGAAAAATAGATTAACTTGATCTAGGCTCTTGGGTGTTGTCCTAAGCTTTTTTAATAGCGGGAACATTGTCTAGAGTGTCACTTCTCAGAGAACAAGTTCTTGACCTTAGTACATCCACTGGGATCACACTGTCTAGCTTTTGTCATGTTGCTGCTTTGGAGGAGACAAATTGTCTGTGGATGGATTAAAGGCTCCTGTGCTGTAATGTGGAGTTGGAACTACAGGAAAGCAGAATGTCTGTGTTATGCCAGAGAGCTTCATGCAATTCCTCACAATTTGGGCAGATCACTGGCTCAGCCTTGCTCTGGTCTTGAGCTGACCAGGAGACCCAGCAGCATCCTCTCAGAGACTCTTTTGCACTATTCTGCAGAAAAGTGACCCAGTGCACTCTGTATCCAAACAGGAAACTGATCAGTGACCTCTCTTTTGATAGGTACTGAGGACATCATGGCACAGGGATTTTGTCAAGCAGGACCAGGAAGTGCTTGTGAAAGGTTGCAAGGTATCAGTAAAATGTCAGTAGTTTTGATTGGAGTTCATGCTGTACAGACCGTTTCAACCAATGTTGACTGCTTTTGAGACAGCATAGGGATAAATAAGTAAGAATGTGAAGTGAACTCAGAAAATCCTAACAGGTTTAACCACGATTTCTCACAGTGGTCTATTTCCACTTGTGTTTCTCTGTAAATCAGAAGTGTTAAAAGAAAGTAGCTTTTACCACTAGATGGCATTTAAGGATTGTGTGTTTTGGGGTTTCTTAATGTCCTGAAACACAGTACTGAAAATTGCCTAACTAGGCAAAATGGATTGCTAACCTAATTTTCTTCCTCTCTCTTGCTGTTAGAGACAGACATTGAAAATGGCATTCCTTGGGATGATCTGATCTGAGGGCTGCCAGCACAGTAAAAAAGAAAGGCATGACTGTTTGTACTTTAGAGAGAGTGAGTCACCTTCCTTGAAGAGATAGCCAGCTTCTTTCTACCCTTCTCCTTATGAATCACTGCTGCCAGGAAATACCTGTGTCCTTACTGCTCTGAAGTGAACCGACACCTTAACACAGACACCCAAGTTGCTCCGAAGTTGGAATGTTCTTCTCTGAACTTGTTATTGATGCCGAAGAATAAATATGGATGCCCCTTTCTTGCTGTACAAGAGATATCATTGCCTGCATTTTTTCATTACCCCCTGAGCAGCTCATCTCAAACAGCACATGCACACATGGAGCTTTTGCTGTGAGTCACCATCCACCTGCCAGCAGAGACAGGTTGCAGAGACAGCATCAACCTAAACTCTTCAGCTTTGATGCTAACTTTGCTTCCATGTTTTATAAAGGCTATTCCGCTTTTTGTTTTTGTTTTTTTTTTAAGTGTCATAAAGCTGCCAAACATCTGGCATCTTCACTTAGTGATTGCAAATAAACTTTGACAACTTTGCTGAGTTGCAAAGGCAAAAGCAGATTAATGCCAGTGAGACAAAAAGTAGTAAATGTAGGCTGTTCTCTGCAGACGGCAGAGCTCAATGTCTGAGCTTCAGGCTGAAGATCTCAGAAAGAAATGCTAATGATGCCGGAATAGTCTTAGCCAACCCTCTCTGCAATGCTACATTCTATTCCAATGAGGATCTCACTGGCGTAACATTGGTGGTGGATTTGTTAGTTTGTATCATGGATGCACCCTTGTCTGTGCAGCAACAGGAGGGAGAATGCTTTCTTTCCCGAGGTACGCTGTTGCGATGTCCAGTGCCTGTCACATGCTTGCACCCAAGGAGCATGCCTTCCTTCTCTGCTCTTTACAAATCTTTGTGTGATCCCACTTAATCCTCTCCAGCTACACTTCTGCACCAGCCCTGCTGACATTCCTCCTGCTCCTTGCCCTGGCCACTGGCAAACATTTAAGCTAACAATGGCTGGGCAATGACAGAAGTGTGTGTTTTGCCTGCCCACTGTGTACAGGTCCTTTCTCTGCCTATAGCATGCCTCAGAAATTAAAGATGACCATTGTTATTACAGGAAGAGAAACAGCCACGCAGTAGAGAAGCAGATGGCTCAAAAGCAAGAAAATTTCCTTTACCTTATTTATCACATGATAGCAGGCCAGAAAAGTGTGCCCACCTCTCCATGACTGATCACATGGCACAAACATGTGGCATTGATCTACAATAGTTAAGTATTAGTAATTACTAGTAATAAATATTATTACTTATAATATTAATTGTTATAAACATTTGCGCAAATTGCAGTCTTCCCACTTCCTCTCATCATGGTCAAGCCACAGAGTGTATAATTTTTAAGTTCTGCTTTTAATAAAGAATCAAAAGGAACACAAAAATATTGGATGATGTGCAAGTGTGAATTTACAAGACATTGTAAACAAATGCTGACAGCTAAAAGGCTCTCTTTTGAGGAATTTTTCTTGCAAGTGTAGTCCTTTTCTATGTGGGTCATTGCTGGGGTGAACAAGAAAAAGCAAAAGAGATGGTTTTGTGAGGGAAAATAGGAAACAAAGAAAGCAATCTCATCACTGGCTTAATTAAACTGGGAGCTTTGTTCATGTGACTCAGAGTTCATGAGAAATTCTATAGGTGTATTATCAGTTAAAAAGTAGCTGGAATAATGATCACAAAACTGCTGTAGTCATTTGTAGCCATGGACAAATGCACATAACTTTTCATATTGCAATGCATTACATTGAAAATCTAATTAAGAGCAAATCAGGTGTGACCTGTTTTAATAAGTATGCTATATGAATTACCCAACATTCCACTGGAAGTCTGATGATTTAAAAAGATTTCAGTAGCTTTATTATCTGAATCAGAGCCAAATTTAATTTAATCTGGTTAAAAAACCCCATTTTTTAAGTTTTAATATCAACTATTAGAAAAATAAGGATCAAATGCAACTCAACGTCTAGGCTATCAGCAGTTTTGATATGAGGGCAAATGTTTGATTTTTACATTTCTTTGGGCTCAGACATAGGCAGTACATCTGATTTTTATTTAGTATATACCTTTTTTTCCCTGAAAAAATTACTGTCTTTTCTATCCTGTGATAAAATAACGTTTAAGATTGTGGTGTTTTAGTTCTTTTTTCATTCTCAGCAGCCTCTTGAGTCTGATTCATTCCTCACATCCAGAAGAGCCTCCATCTCTTGGGAACAGAACAAAAGTTGTGTCAGATAAGCAATGTTCAATGTGATATCCTGTTCCCAATTATGCCCCTATGATTTTCCCATGGTTTCTTCTTCTGGTAGCTGGTGTGTCCTGGAAGAGAACATTCAGGCTGTAGTATTCCCAGTTTTCTGACTGAAACAGGTCTTTCAGTATAAACTTTAAAAAGATATTTGTGGTTATAGTGTAGGATTTTGTATCTTCTTTTAACTTGTTTTTTTCATGTTACACACATTGGAATCAAAGGGAGTTTATAGCTTTTATCATGTAAAATGGAGTTTTTGGAGTCATACTCTTTAAAAGGGACATACCTTATTTTCTCCACATAATCCTCACTAGAAATTTTTATATCATCTTTTCAATATATTCCATCAAGTGCTAAAACAGATCAGGAAGAACATTTATTGCAAGGAGGACACACATGACTAGGAAGGCTGTACTCTTGAAGGGACACACTATACTTTGTGTCAATACCTGAAGTTCAGCTCAACTCCAGAAATGCTGCTGGAAAGCAAGAGAAAGGAGGTGTAGTAGGTGTTCAAGAGGGTTCACTCCCCATTGTGGTGAAACTTGTGGTGTCTTTCCTTTCATGCCATTCTGCTTAGTTGGCTTCCCAAGCATCAATAAATCAAAAAAAATCAGTGTTTCTTTTATATGAGTAGAGCCCTGAAAAAGTTCTTTTATTGCTGTGTGTTAGAAAAGAGCAGCAAGTAAGCAAGGAATGCATCTGTGTTTTGAAAGTGGGAAGGCTAGCAGTGAAAATTCCACCAAGACCACAGTCTCAAAGCAATTCCCAGATCAAATGTTTTTTTGCTTTCCTCAGAAGCTATTACAGTGGTTTCTTTCCATGTGGAGATTCTTCTTGCAAATCAGCTGCATTGAAATGTTAGGGTTAACCAGGCCCTTCTCTTTAGGTGGGAACTCAGGCTGAGTGTGAAAAAGAACATGTTGGAGAAAGTTGTTCCCCCAGTGGTAACGGCCAGTTTTCACTTTTTTCCAATACAGATACATTAAATTCCTTTGTTAGAATTCTCTTGATATTGAATAACCTATACTGGTTGTTTGCTACTATATTATTCNACAAGTCACCACAAAATTTCTGTGTAGATCACCATCAGATGCAGAGCATTACAGCTGCTTCTTGTTATTAACCACACCAAAACTTACTATTTGGACTTCTTGTTCTGACTCCAGAGTGCTAGTTTGCACACATGGTTTTTGAAGAGTATGAGACTGGCTACAAGTGAGACCAACAGAAACATAACTTCTCACTGTTCCTGCAGTGTTTGATACCTGATCCATCACTGAATTAGTGATGACAAAACAACTTTGAAATAGTAGCAAAACAGAATGAAGGGCTAAATTATATATGATGCTACCTGTTTCTCTCCTGTTCCCTGGTGCTGATGTTGCCTGTGCCGAGTCACTCAGCAGCCCTCATTTTCACTGCATATGGAGCACAAACATTTCTAAAAGTTGCTGTTCATGCCCATAATGATGCTCAGAACCCAACTACTGACGTCAGGAATGCTGTAGTATGAAAGTGTAATGCTACTCACTGCCATGCCTCTGTTCAAATGATTTCTTGGTCATTAATAGTCCCAGCACCAAAATTCTGGGGCAAGCATCTAGATTTTTCCTTTTCATAATAAAGAATTAAGGAGAGAATTTTTTTACTACATTGCCAATATAAACTAATCACCTTCACCTTGAGGAACATACAAACAGCTTTTCATATAAGAGGAAAAAGTATGCCCTGTACTGGCTAGGTTTTCAAGATATTTTAGTAACAAATAATTTATCTTTTACCCACATAGTCAGGAGGGACAGAGATACAAGAATTCTTCTTAAATGTGGATAAATTTGAATGTGAAACTGGGAAGAATTAGGAACTTACTTCAACAGCCATAGTGTACTGAAAAATAAATATATTCTCAGCCATTAAAACTCTCAGAGCGGCCAGATGGCTGCCAGTGCCAAAGGTCTGTGATTGATACATGCACCCTTGTTTAACATCTCTTCAGAGAAAACTGGAAAATTTCATAGTGCAAAAATTCATCCTTATAATCAGGCATTTCAGACCACTTTGTTCCTTGGGATAATGAAATTTTCCCCTCACCACTTTGATTCTTTCTCTCTCTTCAGGTTTTCTGATACCTGACAGGGTTATGTGAAGGAGCTGGGAGATGGACTGCCAGACTTGACTACAGGTAGTTATAATTAATGGAAAAGATCTCTGAAATGCTCAGGGTCGACACCTGGGACCAGGGGCTAGCTCTTTCAAAAGCCATCATCAGTAACTAGGAATCTGGGCCCTCAAGTCTGGGTTTGCTGAAGAAAAACTGAAAGGAAAGTCAGTCCCTCTCGCGGCAGGAATGGAGAACTGACAGAGCAAGTGAAGGCCACAGCTGCAGCAGTGGCCACATCCTACATGGCCCCAGCCCTCAGCCTCTGCACAGTTCTCTGACTGTCTCTTGCATATGCGCAAATTAAATGGAGAAGGGAAAAGCAGGTCCTTGGTGGTTCTATGCCTCTGATGCTTCCACCTCTGCCATGGCCAGAGCCAAGAGGCCCCAGCTCCTCTGCCATCTGCGCACTACCCCAGGACAAGGGTGACTGGGAGGGTCCTTCCCTCCTGCTCAGGAGCGGCAGGCCACAGGCATTGGCAGTGTGCTGTCCTGGTGAACTGTGCTCAGGGCTTTCCTCAGGTGTGCTTCAGTTTATCCCTGTTGATACAGCTGTGCTGTATCCTACCTCAGCCCCTCGCAGCTTCTTGTCAACTTCTGGAGTTATACAAGCAAGACTACCCCTTCCCTCCCCTTGCATAACCCTATGCAAATACTGAAGGTATAAGAGGGGACTCTTCAAGACTCTTGTGTCTCTCTCTTCTTGAGACATTGTGGGAGAGTTTTGAGATTAATGATTTTTTTTCTAGTGATTTCTAGTAAAATTTTTAAAGGGGGAGTGTTTGAGTACTCGCATGGGCTGGTGAGTTGCTCTGTCTCTCAGAGGAAAGTATATTACTCCTTAAAGCTTCAAGATCTTACTGTTAGGGTGATGTGAAGGATCTGGTAGTTATGAAGGATCACAGCTAAGATCTGTGCACAGCAAGGTTATGTATTTGGACTCAATAAGTGTCTGGTCTCTCAGCTTTATCATTAACCTATTACTAACTCCAGCTTTTAAGTGAAGAACTGTAGCTTTCTCTAGCTTTTGAATCTCAAAATATTACAAACAAACTAGGGACTAACTTGCTTTAAATAGTTAGCATATTCTTGTATGCATATATTCCAGTTCTTCATTCAGGGAAAACCAATAAATTACCTTTAACTGAACTTCAAATTCTTTAGTGACAGATTTAAGGTAGAGCTAGGTCTTGCTGCTGCCTGTAATATACTTGGATCTGGTTCATGCACAGAAACATAATTTAACTTGGTCAAGTATCACAGCTGAACCACTCCTAAAACTGGTAACACTAGCAATGTGCTTTGTTAATAAATCTGCTTGCTAGCAACCACTATATAAATTGCTAATGCAAGTCATGCTCTACACATGTAGGGCACGACCAGTCGCTGCACACTTTGTACAAGGCCACACGAACCAATGCAAACAGTTCTCTGTGTGCTAAGGTCACTGAAAATATTTGTCTCTGTTATGTAAGATCTCAGCTCCAGATTGTGGGGTGTTTTTTTCAAAATAAAAATGCAAGGCAGCTTGAAATCCATCTAAGCTATAAGAAGCTACAAATCTTTAATGTTCAGTGCTCCATGCAGATGTTATCAGTGCCTGTAACTCATCCTTTCAGCCACCATGATAATGAGTCATGGTGATGTCCTTCAAGTTAGGCATTCTTTCCTATAACTGAGAATAGGACTTCAGTGACTTTGGTAATAAAATGTTTCATAGACATCCTGGAAAATCCTGATCAAGTAGACACCTGCAAAGCCTTTCCTCCCAGTGATCTCTCAGTGAAATTCTTTGTAATTTTTTTTTTTTTNGGGTTCTTTAGATGATGTTTTCCCTTGGAATCCAGTAAGGCAGTATCTGCATTTTTCTGAGGTTGTTTTCAGGTGAAGTGAACCATAAGATTGCTTCCAAGTAAACATTCATCTCTACCTAGAAATGGCCTCATTACTCAGCAGGTCATACATTCATTACTGGTTCTTGTCTCAAGAGCTTGCAGAGTCACCTGGAGTCTCGTCTAAGTGTTTTAGCAGTGGCAAAAATGGGTATTAATGATTGTGCCTAATAGGGCCACATTGTAAGATTTGATTTGAATGCCACGGGGTAACTGGGCAATCTGGATCTGACCTGCCAAAAAATGTCAGCACAGCATGTGACTATTGAAAGGGTTAGGTGCTGCTGTTTTGATTAGTCATTTTATTACTCTGTCCCTAAATCCATCCATTCAGCCTTTTTTTGGGCTTAAAGCCAACTCCAGCTGCCCAGGCTGGGAACTGCCTTCTCTTAAGAAGACCAAAGGAAATGATTTGTGCTTTGTCTGTTTGAATCAAAGATCAGCAGGGGAGTCTTTCTTCCCATCACAAGTGAATTCAAGGCTGTGGGTGACAGGTAGGCCACCACTGTACCTTATAATGACTCTAGTTAAATCCCCAGCTGCATCCTTTAATTGCAAGTTAAATTAGGATATTGTACAAAGAGGGTTCCAGGTGTAGGTGTCTTCCTTTCTTAAAATAATCCTTAAAATGCAGTCACATGCCTAATACTCTGTGATGTGTAAAACTTTTCTGTCATGCTGTGACAGGTACCAAAACGGGCTATGCAGTATTTGAATGCAAATCTGACTCCAGCTCTAACATTTGAAAGATGCTGTCATTTGAGATAGCCATCTTGGAGACGTCACGCTTACTTGGAAGTGTAGTTAAATATAGGACTAAATATAGCGATTCAATTTATCAAAATTATTAATAAAGTGAATTGTGTGAATTTAATGAAGTCAATTGTGGTGACTGATTTCAGAAGAATGTGGTGGTCTCCACTTTTCAGCAATGATATCCACATAGTCTGTGTCTGATTATGGGATTGAAGGGTAATTCAAGTCTTCAGAGGTCCTTAGTGCAGCCTCCTGCCCAGTGCAGAGTCAGCTGTGAGGTCAAAGCAGGTCACACAGGACTCGTCATGTTACTTCAATGTACATCAGTTTCTGCAAGAGTGCAGCTCATCCTTGGTTTTGAGTCTTGCCCTCACCTCCTTTCCTCCTACTCAGTCTGGGGGTCACATACAGGAGTCATACTCAGCAAGATGGTTAGACTTAATGATCTTAGATGTCTTTTCCAGCCTTAGTGATTCTGTGATTCTAAGACAGTTGCCTAAGTTTTCACTTAGTTGTTTAATACACGTTAGCAAAATACTGGAAAACAGAACTCAAAATGCCTGTGCTCATTCATACCTAATTAAATTAGTTCAGTTCATCCTTGGTTTTGATCCTTGTCTCACCGCCTTAGACAGTCTCACGGAGTAACTTTCAATTTCTGCATTAAGAAGGGTTTAGAAAAATGTGCTGTATTTTTTGGCATGTAGTTGTCACTATAATATGAGTGCCTCAAAAGAATTATATTTCTGAGCTGTACACTAGCAGCAAGTCTGTATCAATTGTCTTGACAGCTCTTTCACATGTCTTTTTTATGTTGTCAAATACAGACTTCCTTTTTTTTCGGTGTGATAGGAGATGTCTGTTGTCGATACCACAGTCCAGCTTGGCAGGTGCTTACAAGGTTGAATGAATTTGCTACCCTATTTCACTACCTCACTAATTTTCCTTGGAAATATCTTAAACAGATGTTCTTACACTTTTAGGTGCTTTGGAGAGATACCTCCATTTATTAGTCTATGCATGGTATATCTTTAATGTAATACCAGCAGAAACATTTCCAAATCAACACCAGTCATTCCTGTCTATGTGGGAGTTGATCTTTGAACAAAATGGGGATGGAACTCCACAATGGAGCAGTCGGATGCCTTCCCCTCATGCATCAAAGAACTTGTCCCCCAGCTGCCTGCAAGTGGTAGTGTTAATGCTGGAAGTTAACCATGCTGAAAGTTAGGAGAAAGCAGTCACACAACTTCTTTTCCCTGTTCTTCAGTTTCTGTATACCAAGCACATGCTCCTTTTGGGCTGGAAGTCTGACTCAGACCTATGTGAGGAAGTATTTCAAGAAGCTCATGAGTCTTAATCATTATCTTCCACCAGATGTCAGGGAGCTCTTGAAGTTTTTCAGAGGCAAAATACCAATTCTTAACCATCTGCTCAGAGCTAATTAAATATGGTCTGGACAAGACCAAAATGTACCTTGAATGAGTTATTACAGGAAGAAAAAGTGAGAGCAAAACTGCTTCTGTGAAACAATTGTCATTCTGCAGGCCACAAACATTCAGAGCTGTTGTTGCCACCATTTTGCACACTAACATTAATAAGCAATCCTTTTGTCTTTGTGCTTAAGAGGAATGTCTTTAAATGATACAACTACCTTCAATAGCTATCTACAGGCCCAACAAAACCATTTTGGACAACCACGGCTGAGCTGAGCTGTGTTGGTGATTTGGCATAACTCTGCTGCATTGTGGTGCAGGCTGGTATGGAGAGGTGTGATAGGTTTGTCATTGAGCAAATGAAGACTGTGCTTGCCATCATTCCCTAAAATCGGGAAAGGTAGAAACACCGTCCAGGAAAAAGGAACAATTTCTGAAACAATTCATCTACAGGAATTGCGTTCATCAACAAAGTAACAAAGTTTTTCTCTAATCAAAGTAAAAAAAGAGGGGTTTGTCTCTATTTGAAATCAGAAGAACGTAGAGTATATTTTTTATGGATACCTGAGAGACTAAGTAGTCAAAATAGAAATCCTTACATTAAATCCAGCATCTAAATAGAGAAGCCTAAAGAGGGTTGTTTACCTGGAGAAGAGGAGGCTCAGGGGAGGCCTTGTCACTCTCTATGACTGCCCAAAAGGAGGTTGTAGCCGGGTGGGGATCGGCCTCTTCTCCCTAGTAGCAAGCGCTAGGATGAGAGGACATGGCCTCAAGNGGGTAATTGTTTCCAGACGAAGCCCATACATAAAACATATGATAAGAGAAACATAGCTAATCATTTTTAAAACCTGTAAATTGCAGAGACTTGTTTTCCCCTCCCCTCTGTTTTCTGTTTCACCAATGCCATCACAAAGTTATCACCTACCCAGCAGAGGAAGTAGCACTGCAGAAAATATGTGCAAGGAATAGGGAAGCAGGTACTATGAAAAAAAATATGATTATGCTGGAGGCATTCATATTAAAGTGACAGTTACATCCCAAGAAATACAGTACAGTTTTTTAAAAGCTTTTCTAATGTGGAAGTTGTAGGTTTCTGTGCAAGATTCTATCTAAACCTGATGAAAACAGGCTTGATTTCCAGACTAGCTGATGAGCGTATTGTAGCAGTTTTCCAATTTGTTCTGTAGAATGGGAAGGCCTCTGGTATAAAAGAGCATGTATTCATGTATTCAGTAGTTCTTGGGGGAAGATGGTGTGAGGGTCAAAAAAGGGAATTTAGGGAAAAACTGCATTCCAGATGTGAGCTGTGGGCCTTTTTCTTTGGGTTCTGGTTGATCAAGTTTCATACGTTTTACATGGTCTTTCATCTTAAGGTACAAACTGTTAAACCCAAAGGCTTCACAAGGCAAGAGACAAGTAAATTATGTCTTCAGCTGTAGAGCTGATGTGATATATATTATTATGTGAATTTATAGCCTTAGCTATTATTTGACAAAACCCACAATTTTTAAGGCCTTTTCTCTGGATTTTTTCATGGAACCAAGGATGTCTGTATCTTTTTTCATTAGTTGCCTAATAATAAAAAGCTTCAGAAAATGTTCACCAAAAGAATAATGACTATTTGGCATTTGCATTTTTCCTTTTAATGATTATGTCAAGGGAGACTTACACACATGTTACCAAAACACTTCCCATGATTTCTCTTGAGGAAAGGCTCACTGCTGCATGTGCTGCCTGTACACATTTGTTCGTGTTTGGCTCTTTAGGGAACTAAAACTGAATAGAGCAGTTTCAAGGACAGCTTAATGACTGATAATGCATGAATATCAGTAAATACTGTTTTGATTTAGTTTTTTTATCTTAACACCTGAGAAATGAGGGAGATGTATAAAACCCAAGACACTATCAACTCATGAACATTTGGGTGCATTCAAGAGAGAACGTTGGAGAAGTGGGCCTAAATTATATTTGCGGGATGTTATTTCATTCCTCATCTGTTCTTGATTCTTCAGAGAATGCAGAGACATCACCTGGGATCTGATGGCTTTGCCATACATACTGCTAAGTGATTAATTTGAATTTTGAAAGGACTTTCTGGTTGAGTCTTAACTTCCAATGACACCTCTTCTGCAATGTCAGCGTAAAACATTTCCACTTTCTCCATGAAGCCACATATTACCATAACATTGTGAGCTTTCTGTTTGAGTCTGTCCAATGTTTTCTGGCAATACCTAGAGAAAAAGAAAAAAAACCAAGTTGCTTTTACCCTGCCCCATTTTCCTGTTCTGCTGTGCAGTGTCACCCCATGAAAACATGTTTCAGTGCATCTGGGTGGTGGGAAGTAGACAGATGACATCTCCAGTACCCTATCACAAGGCATAAACTCAGCCAAGCACTCCTTAAGCAGAAAAATTAGATTTCAAAATGTTTTTCTCTGTCAGATGCTGCTGCTGTGGTGCAGCCAGGTAAGAGCTTAGAAAGGTGGCTGGACCAGTCACCAGAGACAAGAGTTGCAGGAAGTCCCAGTATATTCCTATGTTCCCCAGGAGGGGATTTGGATTTACATCAACAGTCAAGTAGAATGCAAGGAGAGGTGCAGTGGCTCTTAGCTTGGGGGACCACGCTGATTGTAATGGGACTGAAGCCAGGGGCCTGCCTTGCTTGCCGGGGGTAGGCAAAATACTCCTATGGACCTGGTGCAGCTGGGAAGAAGGTGGAAAGTGCAGTGATTCTCAGGTTTCAGCAGCTGCTTGCAAATGTCATCCCTAACTTCTTAAGCCTTGACTGTCTGTTCATTAAAATAATTTTATTTAGCCTTAAGTGTGAATAACATTAAGATCTGATTCATGTGCAGAAGGTAGCAGGTTGCAGAAGTTGCCTTACCTGTTTCTGACACAGAAAAGCTAGCTCCTCTCCATCACCAATGGCTTCCTGCTACATACAAAGTTTGGTTTGCAGCCAGGAAGATGAGGTGTTGGACAGAAAGAGGATAAAACAGCTGTTTTATTACCACTAATGACAAGGTCATGGCTAACATTTCCTTTTACAGGCATATGGCATATTCAGGTTCTGTTTCTTTTCCATGTCTGCTCTATAACTATTATAGTGGTGATTTCTGTTACTTGATTGGTGACTCAGTGTCTTTTAAATGGGTCTTTTAACTACTGTGATGCTATACTATTATCTAACTGAAAATGTTTTATTAGAGACCTGAATTGTGTTGACTTTTTAACTTCACCTCTGACTCAAACAATTAATACAATAAATGGGCACTGAAATATCATGAGCAGCCAATTTAGAAGTATTTTAAATTGAAAAAAATTAAAGCTAATTGAACATGACATGTTTGAAACAATTTGAAATAACAGTTCAGATGCACTGAATACCAATCCCCCTCCCTCTCCCAAGCACAAAAAGTATTTGTTTCTTTTAAAGATCTAAATGTCATGAATGTGCCTTTCAAACACATTTGTTAAGAAACTCACCGAGGAGTGTTTAGAAGTAAATATGAGTTTTAAATGTTCTTAATTGTTTATCCTTCTCCTTGTACAGGCTTGGAGTTCATTCGCCCCAATCAAGAAAATAAACAACAGTTATTTCCATGACTCACAAGCAGCCAGGAAAAAACCCAGAGTGTTCAGGTACTAGCCTGAGAATTTCTTGTTGATGGAAATAAAAGCACATTCACAGCTACTAAAACCCCACTTTGGTCCTAGCTGTAATCATAAAGGAGTAGTAGCAATTGCATTTGGGAACTCAAAATGTTGGTATTGCTGTCAGCTCTTTCTGTTCTTGTATCCCAGTCATAGTCTTTGCCACGTAATGGACAAGACATAATCAAGTCTTTCAGTAAGATAAATGAGCCTGACATGATCTCCGCCTCCTCAAGATTTAAGGGATTGAGCAGAGACCTTTACCAGCTTTGTAATTTGAAATGAATTCCTATTAATGAACACCTTTCTTATGAAACACACAAAACACTTCACATTCCCATTGCCTATTCTGTCAATGCAGTAAAAGGCATCTGAAATGTCAAGAATTGGTTTCATTTAGTCAACATTAACACTTATTCATCACTTGAGAGATATAGCAAGGAGTGGTCTCTAGAGGACAGGTGAGTGAGGTAGCTGATGCATCCTTTTGACTGTGAAGTCTGGAACCAGACAAATATGCAGAGGGCATGAGAAGAAGCAACAACAAAGACAGAAACCCCTGCTCTATTTCTGGTGATGAGTCTCTTATTCCCAGCTTCATTGCAAACAAAATTCAAGTGTAAAACAGTTAAACATGTTAGACTTTCTGTGGTCTCAAAAGGTCATATGGAGATTTTGAGGTCACCCATCTTACTGGTTTCTGAGTCAGAGGCTTGCAGTTCATTGGAGAAAGTTAGAGTAGTGCATGCTTAGAAGAAAAAGAAAACCAATTAACATGACAAAAGAAAAAGATCTGAGATGAGGGGGGACACTCTTCTTCAACCCCTTGATGATGCAGCTGTCACTTCAGGAGCTGACAACATCTTGCTGATCTCAGTGGCTAGTTCTGGGGGATTTTTTTACGGTCAGTGAAGCCACCCCAGTCCAGGAGCCCCAAGGCTGCCTAGGTCTCCAGATCTTGAGGCTCAGTGACTTCGCCAGAGCATACCAGATAACCCACACCATATTTTACATACTCTCCTCAGCATGTGATATCAACTACTGCAGCATTCTCAGGAAGGCTGATATAAAGGGAACAACAGAGGAGGGACAGCACAGAGGTAGCACTTCTTATTGACCTCAGCTGGATAAGGTTTTTCAGCCATGTTTGCTTTCTGTTTTACTACTGGAAATGCTAGTTTGACCTGCAATCATAACCCATTTTTACAGCCCTGTGTCCCTTACATCTGAGGAATATGAGGGCACAAATCCTGCTGGAGCCTGATTTCTGGTGAAGTAAGCTAGTCCCATGCGTGCTGGTCCATGCTGCCTGGGGGGATGGGTCCCTGGAAGAAACTGCTCCCCGAAACATGCCCTGGTTTGTACTGAGGAAGTCTGGTCCAAAACTGACCTGTTAGGTCCCTGGCACCCTCTTATTAGATGTTTTCAGTAAATCCCAAGAGTCAGCATCCAGGATAACAAATCTATGCTACTCTATTCACATACCCTCCTGCTTCATGCTCTTAACTGAATTACCAAAAGGTGGAAATTACTCCTCTGTGTTTTGCCTACTGAAACATAGCTGTACTTTTGCATACGGTTTTGGCCCATAGATTTTTCCATCTTGGAATTATCTTATTTGGGGGTTGCAAATTCAGGCTTTGATTTAGAAAAATTCTGTATTATCTACCTGAAGCATGTTTTCTGGTAAAGTCCTGTACCACTGGACTCCAGTTCCTACATACATCTTAACGTACTATCTTCTTCCACTTTATTCAAGTATCAGCCAAAATATATGGACTGAAAAACCCAGTACTATAACAGCTAAAATATCATCTCATTATATATTCCTGGGATGAGTCTCTTTAAATCAGCATGGAGGGAAGACGGGTGGGAGATTTTGGACCCTTACCAAGGTCCTTATTAAAGACCAATTTGTTTTTCATTATTTAACAGACAATGTTAAAAACACAAATCCCAGTGGGATAAAAATTGGTTTATGTAAGTAGCAGTGGAAAAACTCCGTGGTAAACCAAAGGTAGAAATAATCCCTTAACAGAGAGAAGTGAGTAATAGCAGCTGAGTCAGGCAGAGGAAGGTTTCACTGGGTGCTGATTGTGTCTGTGAGGAACTGAGCATTTCTACTCCCAAGGCTGTGGTCACTAAAGGCAAGGCAGGCCCTCATCAACAGGGAAGGGAGTCTTTTGTGCGCCAGAACAATCTGGAGAAGTGAAAGGATTACTTCAATTTCTAATGAAATCTGGCCAACAGACTTTTTAACTATCTGTGTAATGAGAATTGTCACTAAGCAATATATTACTGGGGTTAAAAATATTCAGTGTCAGTCCTGCAAAAAAAACCCCTCAAAAAAGCAAAACAACCCATAAAAACAACAAAACAAAACAAAACAAAAAAGCCCCAAAAAACCAAAAGAAAAATCATTACCATGCATTTCTTTAAAAAGGCCAGATAACCTGTTCAAGAGTGCTATTAACCCAGAAACAGCATTATCTAGGAAAAGAGACGTATTTCCAATGCTTGGCTAAGACTGTGCCACTTGATAGTACTTGTTAAAGGTGTGCAACATCAGGACAGAGTTTAGGATGCCATTTCTCAGGGAAGCCATTTGCCTTATAGTATCTGCAGCTTGCAGGTTCAAGCTGATCCTCATTTCCCCAGCTTTCCTGAGAAGGTCACATAAATAGACAATGTGAGGAATGTCGATTCTGAGTCTTTTTCCTAGGTATTAATGTCAAAGAGAACAAAACAAACAGCTCGGGCCCAGAATGTTCTGAAGGTTGCAAAGGCAAATCATCTCCTTGAACATATTCCATTTACAACCTCTCTCATGGTTTTCTTCTGGAAAGCAAGGGTGCAGTCCAAAGCACTATCAGATCCTTAATTAGCTGTTGCTCCTTGTTCTTCCCAATAAAATAGGAAGGGCTCAGGCTATTCCAGCAACTTGTCACTGCCAAAAAGCATATTTAGTTTCCACCCTCTCACAGCCTCAGCTATTTGTGCCTGGCCTTGACTTGCAGTGACTCACTGAGTCCTTTGCTAAACTGAACTATCTCCATGGCTTGTCAGGGATTGATGGGACGAGTTCACACGCTGAGTGGCACAGAGGAGGGTCAGTCACACTGGAGAAGCCAGAAGAGGAAGAGGAGGTCATGAGCGGTGTTACTCCAGCCTCAGTCAGTAACATGCTCTGATATCTCAGCAGAGCAGACTAAGCCTACTCTTTTCCTGGCTTATTTTATTTTTAGAAGAGAAGTAAACAGCTTTAGGCCTTCCCTTCCCCTTTCTCCACCATCATGACGGGACGATGATGAAATGAACACAACTTACGTGATGGCTTCATTTGCTGGTGTGTTTGTATAGGCTCCCGGCATCTCACCTTGGGTGGTTTGGGCTCTCTGTGCTCCCTGGCAGAGTCCTGGTGCTTACCTACTTTCACACTGCACTGCTCCTGAAGCTTTTCTCATCTCAGGGGAAAGAGCAAAAGGGTGAAAATAAACCATGCTACAGATTCCAGTCAGATGTTCCCTTCTAAACACAGGCTTGAAAAATAATGCTCTATCAATATCTATGCACATCAGTGTCCATATTGTTCAGTCTTGCATTTGGGAGTGCTTCCCAATTAAAAGCAAACTGCTGAAAGAGACTTTCAAATTTATTTCATTGAAGAAGGAGAATTGAAGGGAAGCTACTTGAGATCTGACAATAGCTGAAGTGATTTGTAAGCATGAAGCATGCAAGATAACATTTAATTAACACCAGCAAAAATAGAACATCGTTTTGAATTTATGCAAGTTCTCTTGTTCTACATATGAGCAATGCCCTTTCTTTAAGTTTCTCTTCTCAGAAAATTGTATTAACCCTCCATTCCTGTAGATGATATACCAGTCACAGGTTGGGCAACATTTCCTCACCCATTTTCAAAGATTTCAATACTCCCTTGTAGGGTTTGACCCAAACAGGATTTTCCAAAATATCTCAATCTGGAATCTTTTTCCCCGAAGTGGTGAAAGTGACTGTAGAGTAGACATTACAAATAAATCCTTGTGTCTATTATGGCTGTGCAGAAACGTGCTTGTCAGCTGCTGCCTGAATTTGAAACATCTTGGGGGCTTAACCAAGTATTATGTGCAGAGCATGTGGAGAAACTGGGATGACTGCAACTCAAGTGGCAGTCCTAGGTTCCCTGGCCAGCAGAGCCAGACAAACGTGTCTTTAGTGGCAGTCGTCCATTTTGGATGCCTGCTTCAGGGAGGCTTGGACTGCTGTTCCCAGGTACTGTTTCTGCTGACTGGCGAGAGGGCCCTGACACAGCTGATGACTCCAGTTTTTAGATCTTTCGATGAGACTGATCTTGAGAAGGTCTTGGCTCAGAGCACACTTCCCAGCCCCATTATTATTCCAGTGATCACTACAGATGGGAAACTCCTTCCCACATCCTCTGCTCAGCACATGATGTGATATTGCTGGTTGCATTCAGTTCCCATCCTACATCAGAAAGTCAGTACTGAAATGCCACTTAAATGGTTATTAGGTTTGCAGCAGAACCCTCTTCAACCCCTCTGGCAGGCTGCCTCTCCCTTTGTAGTGAAGATGAATAAAATGCCTCTCCCAAAGACTCCATAGCTGTGAACCTCCTTTCAAGCTCTATGATGTTACGCTGATGAGAGAATAGCAGCTGCCTAGTGGGATTCATGGTGTTGGGCAGGGTGCCTACCTTATTCACTGCTCCTCCAATTGCCTTGTGATGGAGAGCATGTTTTAGACTTAGGAAACAATTGAAGGGACCATACAATACTGAGTAGCCAGGTTTTAGCCTTTCTGTCCTTTGGTAAATCTAGTCTTCACTGGCAAAGACCCTGAGCAACTTGGGGCAACTCCGGAGCAGGCACCCAGATGATCTCCTGAGGTCCTCTCCAGACAGAGCATTTCTAAGGAGCTGGGGACAACAGTGAGCACACAGCTCACTGGCATTTGAACCCATTTAGTTTTACTCCAGTTCTGAGTTTTTCAAGCCAGCAGCACACAATACTGTACCTCTGTAAATTAAAAATCATCAAATAAAGCATATCCCTACATGAAAAATAGCAGTAATTAGTGGTAATAGTAAGTTGTATAGGAATTAGTAGTTAACTCACTAGTAATAACTAATTATGTATGACAATTAATCAATTCTGCAAGAAACATGAATGTATGTGGGATCTATTTGTGCAATCCTATTATTCAGAGTTAAGTTGTGCTCCAGTTTTTGTGACAGCTGTTTTAAAGTCACTGGCAGAACTGATGGCTTATCAATGATGGGGTCTCCTGCATCTCTGTAGTAACATAATTGTAGCCTTGAATTAAGATGAGCCAGTTTGGCCTTTTCCAATTGATTTTCCTTTTGCATTTGATGCAATTCAGGCTCCAAAGCCTACTTGACTTTGATGTGTCCTCTGTAAAGTATGCAAATACACACTTGTCAGAACTTTCCCCTCCTGCTCCAGTTTTGCTTACTAAGACGGTAAGAACAACTGTCCAAAACAGCCAAGAGATGGGAACAAACTCTGATGGATCCTTTTCTTCAATTAAGATGGTTTTACATAAGAACAAGTCACAATGACTGGTGCAAATCCCCCAGGATTCAGTCTAACTCATTCTTCATTTTAGATTCGATCATCTAAACAGCATTGCTACTGAATCCTCAGCTCCCCAGAAAATTGTACCATCCACTGCCTCTAGAGATTGACAGCTCAGATGAGCTGAGAGTGAGCACCTTTCTTATTTTTGTAATCTGTGTTCAATCTAACCAAATTATGATAGCACACACAGAGCAATTTCCATGTTTTGTGAAGAATCTATTTCTAACATTAAAAATAATATATTCAGACAGGTAGGGCTGATACTGCTGTAGTGACAAATGGATCAGCCAAAACCAATATTCTTCCAAAGATAGCTACATTTTGATGTAATGAGATGATAAACGTGGGTGTCAGCTGCATTAAAAATGGACCTTATTAGGCAAGGATGGCTTTGTAAAGCTTTCCAGATTTATTTCTTTTCTGCCCCTCTTATTTTGAGGATCCAACTCTTCCTGCCTCAAAGCAGGTCTTTTCTATTTTTCCTCACCTCCTCTACTTAAAGGAACCCAATGTACTTTAACAGGAGTATTTTTTTTTTCACCAGGAGCGCTTCTTCTTTCTACAGCTTCAGCTCAACCTGTGAGGTTGCAGCAGTATGAAGATAAAGGATCTTTTGTACAATAAGAAACTGCCTACACATTCCCAAAGGTGAGGCTGGAGCTTGACTGATTAAACAGTCAGAGAACCCATTTGTTTATCACTTCATTTGGGACACTTCGTTTTGGCTTCCAATTAATTGTTATATCTAGCAGGACTGAAGGAGTGTTTACTGTGACTCAAATTAAATTATGGCAGAGTAAGAAGCATATGTTATCAATCTCATTTGCCTTGCAAAAAGGCCAGATTTCCAAACTAAAATATTTTTGAGAGAAACCAGAAACTTGGCTCTGCGTTTGGACCTCCTCCGAAAGGTGATCAATTTAATGCTTAGTTTACTACAGCACCTAAATTCGAGGAGAACTGAAACCAAGAGCTACTTGGATATATTGCTAATTTTGTCGTGTCTTGTAGTATTCTCACAACAAAGTTCTTTGAATCCACTTATTCTGCTATCTGCTTCAGCCCACAAAACTCATCTGAAGAATATCTTGTAAATACAGGCCTCCTAATTCAAAAGCTTCTGAAACTTTTTGGTTTAAATTGTAACCCACGCACACCCAAGTCCGTACTGAAGGGCTTTGGGGGATCTTCAGAATCCATGTGCAGCTACTTCTGATATCAGGAGGTGCCTGGTTTGGTTTGCAGTAGGTGCAGCTGCACACTGGGGAGCTGCATGTCTCCAGCTGCCGCTGGCCCACGCACCTCATGTGGCTCCACACTGCTAGAAGGAGTTTTGGACAGAGGGCAGCCAGGTAGGATCAGCTGAAACTCTCTGATCAGCTCTGACATCTGAACAAGCTGCCAGAAGGAGTCATCACCACCCAGCTTTTGTGTCTGAGCTCATCCAGTTCTACTGTGCTGTAGGTGTTTGCCGGTATCTGTCAGTTAATTAAGAGGAGTTTTGCAAAGACAGAGTAATTGTTATTCAGACAAATTATTACAATTTTTTAACCATTTACTGTTGTGATGATTCTGTAATTTTTGTTTTTGTTGTGTGATAAGTACTCAGTCATCCCCTCTACTATTGCCTCTGATTTTTTTAATAACTGAGCTTTATATAATGTTTTATTAAAACACATGCCATGGCCTGCCTGTGCCCAAGGTATGTGCAGTGGCCAGTGGGCCCTGATGGCCAGACTGAATGATAGTACAGCTTCTGCTGCTGTCCTCCACAAAGAAGAGTCCTCCCCTAGCACCTTCCCACCAGCAGTGGGAAGCATACCAGGGCAGGAGAAGGCTCAACCTGGACGTCTCATGTGAAAGAAGAGACAAGTCCATCCTCACTTGATAACAGTTTGCTCAGACTCCCAGGAGCAGTGGGAAGAGGGAGTCTGTAATGCTGTGGTCCTACTCCATGGGACTCCAGGAGCCTGAGCAAGGCAGAGCCAGGAATGGGACCACAGGGAAGGAGGGAAGCTGGGGTGCTCTGTCTGTGAGCTTAAAATTCAGAAGATGTTTCTCTTCCAGCTTTGGGCAGAGGGTGGGGTAGGGTGTCAGCAATCAGCCACTTCTCATTTGCCTTCCCCTGTAGGCTCTTCACCATCCTACTGGCCCTCCTTTGGACATGCTCTAACAATTTTATAACTTCCTTTTATTGTGGTGCCCCAAACTGCCTACAACATTCAAGGTGAGGCCGCCCCAGTGCAGAGCAGAGCAGAGCGGGACAATCCCCTCCCTCAACCAGCTGGTGGTGCCTTGCCTGATGCCCCCCAGGACACAGATGACCCTCCCGAATGCCAGGGTACAATGGATGCCACAGTGGTGGGACATGGGTGAGCAATGTCCCCATTATGAAACAAGTATCATGTGTTTGACCTGAAGGACATATTTGGGGTCTACAAAATACTGTGTGAGTCCTGATGAGGACTGCGTACCAGTGTAGAGATAAAAAGCAAATTTTGGTTATAAATCTGCCTGCTTTCCTGTTGAGGGGCAAAGTTATAAAAAACCCAACTATTAGTCAACATTGTAATTGATGGTTTGATGGTAATCTGCAGCAGCACGGTACCATGAATATCAATTTTATTCAAAAGAACAGATAATGAAAACTTTTCATTTTGTAGTGACTCACGTGTAATACACTGCATTTCCTTTAATAGGAAATGATGCGCATACAAAATCCATAGTTGCTATGATTAGTTGTTGCTGATCTTTAAAGATAAGAAGCAAAGTGGGGGAAAAAAGTGAAAACTGTGTCAATTTATCAACAAGAAAGTTACTCAGATACCAGAAGTAATGAGTCTTTGAATAAAAATGACTATAATGAATCACTTCCTTGATCTATAATTTAGCTGTGTTTAGAACTGAGTAAGTACAGCTTTGAGGTCCTAAGAAGTGAGCATTTCATGAAGGCAAGTTAAATTTCTTAGAGCCATTAAAAATTAGTTTATCTCTGTCACATAATTGGTACTACATATATTCCAGTGGTGGATAATGGAGTTCAGTGCCATTTATATCTACCTTATGTGGAAAAAACAATGTAGTCCCTGCAGGTAGCATAAAATCTACTTGGCATGTGAAGCCAGTGCAGTGTGATGGCACTGAAGATGTACTTTAAATTGGCAGGAGTAGACATTAAGTGGGAAGCAGGTTATACAATCAAGCACCTAACTTGTTCTGCAAATCTATTTTCCTTACTATTCTTCTTCCAGGCAACCCATTCCTAAATAATGATCAAAACTTGACCATTGAGAAAAGAGGGTATGATTTCATAGACTCAGTGCTAGTGAAGTAGATGTTTAGAAGATGTTTCATATGTTGTTTGTACTGCCATTCAGACTTGTATTACTGTGAGTGCTTATTTTCATTATCAGTGGTGAAAGATAAAAGTCAACATAGTTTTAGCAGAAAAACTCTAACTTCAAAAAATTATTGTGTATTATAACAGGGAATTGCACATTACTGCCAATAAACAGGATTTTTCTGTCACTGCTTTATGAACAAAGAATCTGATTTTGGGAACAGATGGTAACTTCACAGAGCAAGAAATCATCGTAACATCTCACTACCACCTGCCATTCTAAATTACAATTGTTCTTCTGAGTTTTTACCTTCAAAGACAGAAATTAACAGACACTAAGAATTATATAACATTCTGAGTCTGGAGGCACCCACAAGGATCAAAGCCATGTGCCTGAGAGTACCATTCAAACACTTCTTGAACTCTGTCAGGCTTGGTGCTGTGACCTCTTCCCTGAGGAGGCTGTTCCAGTGTCCAACTGCCCTCTGGGGGAAGAACCTTTTCCTGATATTCCACCTGAATGTCCCCTGACACAGCTTCATGCTGTAACCTCACATCCTGTCCCAGGTCACCACAGAGAAGAGATCAGTGCCTGCCCCTCCTCTTCCCCTCACAAGGAAGTTGTAACTGCAAGGAGGTCTCCCCTCAGACTCCTCTTCTCCGGTCTGAACAGACCAAGTGACCTCAGACACTCCTCATATGGCTTCTCCTCAAGGCCCTTCACCATCCTTGTTGTCTCTCTTTTGGACACTCTCTAAGAGCTTAATATCTTTCTTACATTGTGGTGCCCAAAACTGCTCACAATATTCAAGGTGAGGCCGCCCCAGTGCAGAGCAGAACGGGACAATCCCCTCCCTCGACCGGCTGGCGATGCTTTGCCTGATGCCCCCCAGGACACGGTTGGCCCTCCTGGCTGCCAGGACACTGCAGATTCAATTGGCCATTGACCAGGATCCCCAGAGGTCTTTCTGTGGGGCTGTTCTCCAGCCTCCAGCCTCTCATTGTCCAGTCTGTATGAACATCCAGGGTTGCCCAATCCCAGGTGAAGAATCTAGCACATGTCTTTGTTAAACTTCACACAGTTAGTGACTGCCCATCTCTCTCATTCGTTGAGGTCTCTCTGCAGTGCTCTCTCCCCTCCAGGGAGTGAACAGTTCCTTCTAATTCAGGCTCACAGGTCCAACTTTGAGAAAAGATGTCTAATGCACCTTTGCTTATTGAAAATGACCCTTAATTTCTGAGCAGTTTTTTTTCCTGTTAAAAATCCCAAAGAGCTTGAACAAGTCTGTATCTGTTCCTGTATCAAGTTCTATTTTACAAGGTTCTTCGTGTATGCTCTGTGTTGGTGGGTCCCATAACAGTATTCCACTTTCTATTGCCAGAAAATTCTTGACAAACATTTTTCAGATGACTGATTGTTTCAAATGTCTGGGATCACTTCTGTAAGGACAGATGAGCTAGATTTTTCACCCCACTATCTCCAGAGAATCTCTGTCTTCTCTTTTGGACAATTTTAACACCAAAATCCTATACAGCACTCTCTAATGAATCTCTGCAGTTTTTATTATTTTGTTTCATTTATACCTGGTATAAATCGGAAAAAAAAATCCCAACATTTAAGCTGAAGATTTATTGCATGGTTTGAAGGAGAAAACTTTTCATCAGGAAATCTTAATTAAAGTGGGAAATTCAGCTTCCCATCTGGCAACTACCTACGTGATTTTTTTCTGTATGGCCACTCTGGGTTTCATGTTAGTACAGCAATACAGGAGTTGATTCACATCCTGTATCCCTTTGTCTTCCACTGTTTTTTTGCAGCAAGAACTGTTGATTTCTTCCTTCACTACAAACAATTTTTAGGCATTGGATGTCTTGTAGGTTTTGTGGTGCTGAAGAGTTGTTACTCGAGTGTTGGCTAACCCATCAGTTCTCTGATTTTCTCTCTAAATCTAGCACAGTGCTCTTGTGTCATGTAGTGCTGTTGTGGTATCATGACACCTTTTATATCACTTCTCCAAGGGAAAGTCAGTAGTTATGCCAAATAAAAAAGACAAAGAAAAGTGATTTTTTCTCAGACATTGTGGTGGGTCTGGCTGAGCCAGAATTTGTTTCCCCATAGGAGCCCTCACAGTGCTCTGCATTGGTGTCGATAACACACCCATATTTTGGCTACTGCTGAGCACAGCACTCACTGTTCAGTCAAGGGCAAGGTCCTGGGAGGGGACACAAATAGGCCAGCTGACCTGCACTAACCAAAGGGATATTCCATACCATATGATGTCAACCCAGATATAAAAGCTGGGGCAGGAAGCAGGAAGGGGAGGCACTCATTATCTCTGGTGGCTGCTTGTTAATAAGATTTTAGGAGGCCTGATTCTCAGACGTGGCCGGGAATTCTGCTGCTCATGGGAAGTAGAGATTAGTTGTTGCTTCTGCTTTGCGTGCGCTCACCCTGCTTTGCTTTTGCTTTTGCTTTTTGGATCAATATACACTGCCTTATCGCAAACCACGATTTTGTACTGTTTTCTTTTGTTTCCACCCTTACTCTCTCCCCTGTCCAGCTGGGAAGGGGAGTGATAGAGCGGCTGGGTGGGCACCTGGCATTCAGCCACGGTGAGCCCACCACAGACATGAAAGTCTGTCACTCACACCTTATCCTGATGTTTTTGTGGGTTTTAACATAAACTGTGAGTTTTGATGACTTTGCCTACAGTGACAGACGTCAGGGTGTCTGAATTCTGGACATACAACTACTTCTCAAAGCCAAAATTTCCAAACACTGCCTCTCCAAAGACNCCTTTTTTTTTCTCCTTGCAGAGCTTTTTTGATTTGCTTTCCCCCCCCCCCTCCCCCCCCACTCAGGAACATACTTATTTCCTTACTTCTTCAATACTAAACCCTGGAGGATTTATGACATTTGACATCTAAGAGCTGACTTCTTGTGACTGAAGTTCTGCAACTCCTGAAATGATGAGGGCCTCCATAAATAAAGGTACTCTGATTTAAGTGACTTTTTTCTGTATGAGGTAGAACTAAAAGCACAGATCAATACCAAGTTTTTCCAAGACAGCCATCAGAGAGGTGTGATATCATTGATGGTGCTGCCTAAATTTATGTTGATTAAAAGGAGTGAAGTGACAACCAGTTCTGAGAAAACCACCATGTACTTGAGCATTACGCATGGAACAATATCAATAGATGCTGCTGCCCTATGCAGAGTTTTTTTTCATCCTCCTTCATCCGTAACAGTGAAGTTTCTTAGTAATAGAGTCCACTTATGTATACTGTGGAGTGTGAAATCTCAAATCTCTGAGCATTAAGAGTCTTTTTTTATGAGGCCTTGGTGTTTTGGAGTATTTAAGCCACGTTAGTATTGAAAAAAACCCAAACTGGACAGTGGAAAAACCTACTATTAAACTGCATGAAGCAAAAGACTGGGAGTTTATCTTCACTGGTGACTTAGTCCTGAGCTGTTGCACCCGAGATTTGTTGTTGAGGTTTTAACTCCTCTGCATTTCTTAATGACCAAGGAGTAGCATTTTAAAGAACTCTATCTCTCTCCAGTTTAAAGGTAGGTGTGTGAATTTGAACAGTCTGACATAGGAACTTGTTCCCAAAGAGTGCAACCCAGAAACCTGCCCTGGTTCTCTGAAGGGCACACAGGAAAAGCTGGTGGGATTGGTTGCAGTTAGGGCCACCCTGACAATGCCAGGCACCAGAAAAGAAGAGCTGAGCGACATATTTGTGGACAGAGATGCTCTCTCACTGCAAGCTTTCTCAGGAAAAAAGCTGTTTCACTGAGCCCTAGTTTTTCTCTCCCTGGCTGGCCAATCTATTGGCCTTCTATGCTGGAGTGACTATATTGGAGGACAAGACAAGGGCTGCAGATGTCATTTATCTTAACTTCTGTAAAGCCTTTGACATAGTTCCCCATGACACCCTTCTCTCTAAATTGGATTTGGTGGGTGTACTATTAGGTGGATAAGGAATTGGTTGGATGGTCATATCCACAGAGTAGGGCTCAATGTCTCAGAGTCCCGATGGCCATCAATTACAATTGGTGTCCCTCAGGGATCCATAC
>VWZG01008134.1:0-31125 GCA_013396735.1 Grallaria varia
GCGAAGCCTAGCCATGATAGTCAGCATCTTTGTTGCCATTTGTCTTCTCAAATGTTTTTTGGGCTTACTAATTAAAGCTAGATTCTAGAGGGAAAAAAGTAATGCCCAGTATTACAAATGAGAGTGGGTAGCACATAGATAGCTAACCATTTTAAAACATGGTGGCTGGAGAGCTTTTGCGTTTTCTATTATTATTCCTAAATATGATTTGTGTGTAACTTAAGCTTTTATTTCCATGCAGGCAGAACAACTTCGACAACATTATATGAGTAAATCCAATGCAGAAGTTGCAGAAGCCCATCAGGCCTTACAGCCTGTTCTTCAAACCATTCGGGAGCTCCAGAGAAAGGCAGGTACCTCTTACCTCTTGCCTCTGAATTTTGAGACTTTTTTAAAATACTATTTTCATCTTTTCATTCAGAAATCCAGCTGTTTATTATTTCTAACAGTTTTTGAAGGCCTGTTTGGAATGGGACCTCAGCAGTATTCACACCAGGGGCACAAAACATGCCCTGTGTTCCCCACATAAAGAGGCACAGAGTACTTGATGAGCAGACAACTAAAAACAGAAGTAGATGGTGGGGATGATTCTAGCAAAGTTTAATGCTATTCATCATTTTTAAATTAGCTGTGCTTCATCTGTAATTTAGGTAAACAAGCTGTAGGTTTTTTAGCCTTGAAACATAATCTGTGGTGCATCAGATGGTATTTCAAGGTACTTACTTTCAAGGGAACTGTGTTTTGTTGCTTAATGCTTAATTGCGTTTCGTCAATATGACAATTGAGATTTCACCAAAAGGTGCAAACTGTTAATGAATTGATGAACACCTGAACTGAAAGGGTGCTTGTCATTTGCATAATAGTAAAGAAATAATAAAGGAATGAGGACAAGTGGCACATGAAGAACTAAACTTATACATCTTCTTTTACCTGTTAAAATTATAAGGTCACTTTGGTGCTGCTCTGTTAATTTCACAGAGAACTTTGCTTTCTCTGATTAAATGGTCTTTTAATCTCCTTTAGAGAAGGAGGAGACTTTGAGATCACAATATTTCTATGTGACTGTTCTGTGTAGATAGCCTTGGTGAATCTAACTCTACTGAAGCAATTTGAAGGTGTGGAAGTGTTTACACTTCAGCAGAAGAAGGGCTGTTTTTTAATCATGCTCTCATTCAACCTTCACTTTTCATGGAATTAGCCATTCTGTGTTTGTCTGTGGCTTAAAGAGCAGTATACGCCTCTGCTGCAATGAGTAAACTGGTTTTTTGTTGCATTTTCAATGATAAATCCATTCTTTTTTGTACAGATACATTCAGGTTCTCCTTGGTGGTTGGATGTCATCCAGACAGCAATACAGTATGCCATCGATGAGGAGCTTGTTCAACGTGTGCAAAATGAAATAACCTGCAACTACAAACAGCAGACTAATAAACTCTCCATGGCAGAGAAGTAAGAGAGTAACTAAAGTAGACTAATGAATGCAATTGAGTCTGCTCAAGTCTTCTTATCAGTTTGTGCTAACAGTTGCAATTAGAAAGCAGAGATTTTTGCTTCAGAGCATCTGGGCTGCAATTACGTTTCAAAACCAGTCACTGAAAAAGCCTAACTAGACAGAAGACTTGCAAAGAAAAGTAGGAGAATTACTGTTTTCTCTTAGATAAGCATTATTTAAAATGTTCTTCTGTATTATCTACCGTGGTTTTACAGTCTTCTGTACTCATGCAACTGCTAAGATTCAAAGTTTATTGCATGAGAATTGAGTTACCTCTAAAAGAAATTGACTTGCTTAAATTGAAAGTAGACAGACAGTGTCAGAAAATCTTGTGTAACACCATAAGATAATATCACTGTTTTTCTGAGCAAAGAATTTTGGGTTGGTTTTGTGTTAAAAGACAGCAATACCACTGTTTTTTGGGTTCAATTACAGAACAATAGATTCAGAAGGGACATCTGGAGATCACTAGACCAACCCCCAGCTTATAGATCCAGGCATATGCTCATTCAAGCCAATCAGGTCACACAGAGGTTTATTTTATTAAGTTTAGGTTATCTCCAATGAGGAGATTCAACAGTCTCTATGTGAAGTCTGTTTCCAGTATTTGACCCACCTGGTGGAAAAAAGAAACATTAAAATCGTCTTGTCTAGTTAATACTTCCTGTGTTGCATCTTGTGTCCACTGCCTCTTGTCCTTTTACCAGGCACCTTTGAGAAAGTTTGGCTCAGTCTTCTCTGTACCTTCCAGTAAAATAAATGCAGAAAGCAGTAAGGTCTTACATGAGCGCTGTCAGCTTAAGGTTGAATAGACCCTTTTCTCCCAGCCTCCTCTCATAAGTTCTGTGCTGAAGCTCTGTAAGTTCATCACAGAAAAGGGAGACATAGAAAGGAGAGTGCTGTCATAGTTTAACCTCAGGCAATCTTCTCAGATACATGAATTTATGCTCAAATAATGAGCTCAAAACATGAGCTGAATCATGTTTTAGTTAAATGCATTTTATTATATTTATTTTATAGATATATGTAAATGCATATACATACATATACAAATATCTAAAGTGTTTATAAAATGGGTACATGTGTATAAAGTTAGATACTTAAGATACGCACGTGTTGATTCAATACGTAAAGATGTATCCTCCAGTCTGACTACCCTGCTACTGTAATCCCAAAAGGTCACAGTATCTTGGCCTTGCTGCAAGGAAATGTATCTTTTACTTTTCAGTACTTAACATAATTCTATTGAATAATCTAAATAAAGATACAAAACTGCCTCTTTTTTTCTTCAGCACAAGAGGCAGTGGGCACAGGAAACCCTTTTTTCTTGTGAGAGTAATTGGGCACTGGAAAAGGTAGCCCAGAGAGGTTGTGGGGTCTCCATCCTTAGAGATACTCAAAAGGTGTCTGGGCATGGTCCTGGGCAACCAGCTCTAGGTGCCCCTGCTTGAGGAGAGCGGTTGGACCAAACATACCCAGAGACCCCTTCTAACCTCAGCCAGTCTGTGAGTCTGGATATGAGTTTTTCATGTTTGAGTGTTATTTGAGAGTATCACGTTGTGATCAAAATAAATATGAAGAAAGGATTGTTTGCATGTTCATGTAGAACTTGTATGCCTGTGCACCTATCTCCACATTTGCCTGTGTCATGCTGAAGTGTATTTTTTTTCCTCAGCTAAAATTAGATATTTAGAAAGTATCTTCCTAAATTGTTGCTGCTTACAGCTTGTATAACTTTGGAAAAGCTGTCTATGACTCAGCTGTTTCTTTTATAAAATAGGGATAAAACTTCCTTTTCAATTCATTTTAGCACATGCGATAAAATCTAAACAGTGTTACTGTAACAAGTGTTACTGGTCAGTGGTGGAAACAACTAGTACTCTAAGTGAATACAAGACATAATTAATCAATGGTATAACGTGGAGATTTTTATTAAGCTGGTATTATGTGGCAGCTGATGATACTAACAGCAGACTTGTGATTGCAATTTACATGTGTTTTCAGACTACCTGGTTAGGCAAATTTGTCCATATTACTTAAAAATGCATATTACTTAAGTTGGTCATATTAAATGCCAGGCTTTTAGTGGTGTTGCTAAACCTGTGCTTTGCTCTCCGCACTTTACAAAACGGATGTTTTGGATCAGACATTCCGTATGGTCTAGAACCAGTCTTGTACGTGAATGTCAGAACTTGTAGGAATGGTGCACTTTCAGCAAGAGACCTCTGCTCATAGGAAAAACGTAATGTGAGATGTGCTTGGGTTCATGTTTCCACTCCAATCACAAAAGACACCTAGGTTTTAGGAAAATAGTTCACTGTTACGTCCCTTCAATAATACTAACTTTGAAAGCTAACTTGCAGAATGGAGTATATTTTTGTGATGGGTGCATGTGTCTGCTGTGAATTGCACAGGTGCATTAAAAATTTTGTTGGTCAACAGTCACAAGTAAGACTATAAGTATGTGCAATTATTTACCTCTAATAGATTTGCATTGTGGACCAGAATGTTGCGGGTTGGTGTTCACTGCTGATATTTGGTCACATCTCTAAAGTCTTGGAAAGAATCTTCTTATTCTACAAATATCATCATCTCCAGGAATACAATGGAGTGATTTCTGACAGCATTATATGCAGTAGTAATAAGCTTTTGCTTATGATACGAACTTTGTATGTTGTCCTAGGTTGCTATTTAGCTATTTCTCTTCTACTTTAAAATACTGAATTTAGTTTGGATTTGATGACTCAGTGTACGATTATTTCCCTTTTTCTTTAAATCAGATTCCGTGACTGCAGAGGCCTTCAATACCTGCTCACAACCCAGCTGGATGAAGTGAAGAAGTTCCAGAAGATTGTAAGAGAAGCAGTGAAGAACTTAGAAGGGCCTCCTTCTAAGCAGGTTATTGAGGCTGCCACTATCTGCCATTTGCGACCTGTTAGACTTCCACTTAACAAGTACGTCTTGAAAAGGGAAAATATACTTTAGAAGTGTATTATTAAATTTTCCCTTATTTGAAATTATACATTATAGTCTTGATTATATATTCAGGAGCTGTATAAACATGGATATCAGAGATCCATTTGTTGGAATCATGACCTGTTGTTTTAATCTTAAAAAATCTTTTTCTGCCAGTTATATATCGAATGTACATATCACTTAATTTGTTCTTTTTGAAGGGTTTTTTGTGGTTTTATATATTGGAATAGGGACTTACGGTCATTTGGTTTCTGATGAAATTGTGAATGCATTCATTTTCAATTTCCTGTATTGCAGCTGTGTCTTTTGTAAGGCTGACGAATTGTTCACAGAATATGAATCAAAGCTCTTTATGCATAGGTAAGGTCATGGCTTTGTAAATTTATCAGTATTAGAAAAAGTTGGATTGGTTTATGTTTTCTTCTTTAAGTTTTCTGAAATAACTTTATGAACAAATTACATCAACTTTTTGCTAATGGCCTTGATAACAATTTTATTAGGTTTAATTTTCTGTGTAAATGTCATTTGAACAAGTTGTGTACAAGGAATGAATACATGCCACTTTCTGTCAAGCTGCTGTAATATGATCATACATTTGAAATGAAGTGTTGAAGTGTTCAGAAAGTGTGTGTATAAATACAAGTGTGCTAATTCAATACATATTCCTCTTTGTGCGAATATTTATTTGCAGTCTAGTTGCAAGGGGTATAATACAATCATCATTCACTATTACAATGGGAGACGAGATCTCAGGAATGCAGCTGAAAGAAGGGTGACACTAGCACGTGGTGTGAGAAGTATGCGTAGTGGGCAGTAGTGAGAGGCATAGATTACAGCCTTCTGCATGCTTTCTCTTTGACTTTTATCTCTCATATCCCTCACAATGTCAAAATTGTATTCAAAAGTCTTGAGGTCACTGAGAAAATATTTTGAAAAGTCTTTATCAGTGGGAGCTCTGTTACCTCATGATTGCTGGCATCAGGAAACATCAGTGTGTTTCTCAATTAGCATTATTTGCATTATTTGTCAAGGAAGGAACCAGGAAGCTGAAGTGTTCTTAAGTAGTGCAATACACAGCAAATTTTGCATCAGACTTTAACTGCAATTCTTGCTTATATAAAAAGCTACAATTGTATTTTTTTTTAATGAATGTGACATTGATAACTACTGAAAGATAACTTAGATGCATAAGCCTTTACAAAAGGTGCTGATGATTTTGAGCTGACAAAATGGCCTGTACAGTGGTTTCAGTGCTGGTACTGAGGTCACTGTGTTCAAAGCAAGCTTTTGGGACATAAAGTAATGAAACAGCTGTTCATAATTTTTTTTATTTGCAATATCCTTTAATCAAATACTAGATGGCTGAAATAGATGATAAATAAGTAGAAATGAATATGCTAGTACAAAATCCGTGATAAGTGCTGTATTGGGTTTATTTTCAAGTGTTAAAGGCCAAATGGCAATATTCGAGGAGATGATAGAAGACCAAGAAGGGCTTGTTGATGACCGTCTGCCCACCACAAGTAGAGGACTGTGGGCAACCAGTGAAACTGAACGTGCTTTGAAAGCTATTCTCTCCTTTGCCAAAGCTCACCGAATGGATGTTAGGCTAACTGAAGAAGGGAGTGTATTCCTGGAACTCTTTGAAGCATGGAAAAAGGAGTACAAGGTACAGTAAATGAGATGGTGACAAAACAGTTGTGTAGTCCATTTAATTTATTATAAACAGATTGAAGCTGAATATTGACACATCTAAATTGTATTCCTGAAATTAGGCTTTGCCTACACCAAGATTTCCACAGTGCTTTTTACAGGATTTGATTTAAAATGGTTTATATATGGTTTAACAGTTTCTAAAAGCAATATTGGTAATTAATTAAATTACTAAGCTATATAATGGTTTTTATTAAGACAGTATATAGATATAATTAAATGTGTTTGTCTGTTCACTTAAGCCAGAATGTAGCACGAGTCAGCAAATCCAATGTTAGTCCATTCTGTAATTCAATTTACCCTCAGTCTTGTGCTAGCTACAGATGTCCTTTCACTATCACTTTATTTCCTGGATCTTGTTTACTGCACAACTTAGCTTGCAATAATTATTCTTCTATTGGGATCAGAGAGAACTACAGAAGTGCTCTGTGTCTTTCTTTATACATCCTTGTGCGTCTGTGTTTCCCTGCAGTGAATACATACCAGTGATGGACAAGGGGGAAGAGCTGTTGCAGCCACAAAGCTCTCGTCCTGTCTTAAAGCATGGGTGTAATCAAATGTCTTTTCAACGCTTCTCCGTCTTATTTTTAATTAACACAGACATCACGTTCAGTAGAACACACTTGGTACACTAGTGCCAAGTTTATTGATTCTTTTGTACTTTCTTTTGAAATTTTGGTTGGTTGGGTTTTTGTTTTTCATGATTCTAGGAAATCAACAAGTCGCCTAACTTGCTTTTTCCTAGGAGGTTTTGAAAAAGCAAAGATACTTACTGCTATCCAAGAATTTAAACATTTGTTATTAGTTTTAATCCATGGAAGAACAAGAGAAGATCTCTATGGAGTGATTTATTTTTTTGTAACTTAGATTAACTAATGGAATTCAGTCTGTTTTTCAATAAACCTTATTATTGATCACCTCCTTTCCTCAAATTGGTAGTGCTCTTTAGGAGTAAAACCGAGTCTGGATCTGCCTTAGAAAACTTGTTAGTTTACAGTGTAACACAGTGCAAAACCTTTATAAACAAAATGATATCTCAGTCAGCATTTAGGTATCTGGTAGTTAAAGTTATTAAACGCCGAATAAAGTTGTGCTGCTCCCATGAAGTCAGATCACTTGCTTATGGTACCAAAATGCGGACTGGAGAATAATGGCCCTTGTTCCCATGCTTTGTTATTTTGTGTCCTCGGCTTGTAGCAGTTCACAAAAATAGAAGGACATAAGGTAATTAGTTACTAAGGCATTGCTACATATTGGGAATTTTCTGCTGCAAAAAGGGACGCAGTCTGTTCATGTGCCTTTGTGTCAGGAAACAAAAGGTGGGACTAATATGCCAATGAGAATGAAAATAGTGTCATTATGATTCCTTCTGTCAGGAATTGGAAATGCTGATTCAATGGTCTGTACTACTCTAATCTGCAGTGAGCTATAAGGATGATACTCTGTGAAATAACCCGTATTTTATTCAGCATTTTTTTAGTCTTGCAAGGCATTTTGTTTCTGAATTTTTAATTGTGTTAGTTATTGAAATCCTAATAGTTGTAGGAGAAATGAGAGACAGCTATTTATAGTAGTTTATACAGAGAGGCTGGAAAAGAAAGCAGGCAAGATGATGTCTATACTGTTTATTCTCCTTTGTGATTTCTTCTTGTGGTGGCTGAATACTGTAAAGAAATACCCCTTCCTCCAAACAGATTCTCACATATTACATTGTATAGCAGAATCATATAAGACTAACTCAGCTCAGTTCTGCTCTTAATTTGTTTGGGGTTTTTTACAGTTACTTCATGAATACTGGATGGTACTTAGAGATCACGTGTCTGCTATTGATGAACTGGCAATGGCTACAGAACGACTGAGAGTACGTCATCCTGATGAGCCAAAACCAAATCCACCAGTTCTTCACATCATAGAACCACATGAGGTAAAGTACTGGGCAGGAAAGAATGTGTTTTTTCTGAAAGAGCATACCTCCTACAAAAATTAAATCTGTATCTAGATCTATCTTTAAGGTCTATAATATGCCTCTGTTTCTATTTCAAAAGGGCTTGGTGAAGTATAGAGTTCTTAAATATATATTTCTGCATTCACTGTATGGGCCATTTTGAGCTTGTAACTCTTATTTTGATATATTTTTGTTAGCCTTCTGACAGAGTAGCATGTTTCCAAAATCCTGCTGCCCTTCCAACAGCAGGTAAATGGCTCTGGGACCTTTCTCTACAATTGTCCAGTTTTCCAAGCTGTGGAAAATTAGATTGACCTGATTCCTTACACATATTGCTACTTTCCACAAGGATCTATAAAACAGCTATGAACGCCTAAAGGACAAATCTTTTTTACAGTATTTTGGAATTTCTGAGCTATGTTTGAGAGTCCTTCTGTTCATGATGATAGAAAAAATGCTGCATTGATTTAAGCTCTGTATTTGTTTTGCACCAATAGAAATATGTTTTCAATAGAAACATTTTATACTTTTTTTTAGTGAGATTCAGTGTTAGATGGAAGTGCTTCTTTCTGTAAGGAAATAGATATTTCATCTGTGTATTGAAACAATTTTAAAACTAAGCACTTTGGTTAATAAATATGTAGCAAAGTCTTAAGATTTATATATGTATATGCAGCCTCAAAAGAAACACCCATTACTTTTGGCCTTCATCCTTCAGGTGCCTGCCTCTTCTGCAATATTGATAACTACTCCACTATCAGCTGTAATTAATCTAAAAAGAAGTCAGCTTGATGTTTTTGTCTTTGTATAGGTTAAATGAAAAATGGAAACTTCTTAGGAGTACAAAGAAAATAATTGTTTCTTACAAATTGGTTTTGGAACCACCGGTTGAGTCTAGGATATATATATGGCTGCAGAAAGATAGATGGAAAACTGAATGAAATTCAAAAGAAACTTATAAAAAAATTAAGTGATTTCAATTTGATTTTGTCTCTGGAAAAAAACAGTAATGCAAATGAAATAATAAAAAGCAATTTTGTGTACCTCCTGGGTCTCAGCCCATTCACAATGCTGTGTTCATACTTGGTACAGGTAAGGAATAGATAA
Source organism: Grallaria varia (assembly GCA_013396735.1). NCBI lineage: Eukaryota > Metazoa > Chordata > Aves > Passeriformes > Formicariidae > Grallaria > Grallaria varia. The sequence continues at coordinate 9,234 of VWZG01008134.1, forward strand.
TCACTTTTGCTTGGGGAGACGCACATCTTAAATTTACAGCATGAGCTGTTCTTCTATTGGTCCTCAGTAAATTATTCAGTTGAATTTCACAAAAAAATTGATTTAAACCTTAACTATTTTTTTTCTTTTTGTAATATATGTTTAATACTGTTTTCATAGGTAGAGCAAAATCGAGTGAAACTTCTGAATGACAAGGCAGTTGCCAAATCACAGCTTCAGAAGAAACTAGGACAACTTCTGTATCTCACTAATCTGGAGAAAGTAAGATTAATGATTCCTTGGTCTTTACCCAAATGATGTACTCTGTTTACCTAGTGGAAGAAACCTACCATTATTTTTATTTGGAACTTCCATCTTAAAGTAGTTGTATTTTCTGTGAAGATTCATTACATGTTGAAATTCAGTATGTTGTTCTTTGTCTTACTGTCATAAAATTATTTATTGCATTATATGTTTTGGTTATTTCCTATTACACAGTTACAAAACTATGAACTCATTTTAGATTCTTAAAATTTTCATTAAAACTAACTGGGCCATTTTTAGTAGAAGCCTTATAAAGTGATTTAACGTTCTGCATACCTTTGCTATTTTACAAAGAGCTTACCTTCTTTAACAGAAGGATAGTCATGTCTGGAGGTTACATAAGTGTAAAAAACATCAGACAAACCCCATGTATTATATGTTATTTTAATCATTGTATTCAAGTAAGCACAATTATGGTTAAGTAAGAATAATTAAGCAGGATTTAACTGTTTTTACAACAATATGAAGCTGATAGAAAATTTGAGGATTTTCTTATTTGAAGTTTGTATTTTACCAGGATTTTTCAGAGCTGTTGTAGAGCTATGGTCGCTATCTGAAGGACTGCAGTATGAAAAGTGTTCCTTTTACCTACCGTAAATTACGTGTTTTTTTGACTCCTCAAGATGTACTTTATTCATTAATGTGGTTTTTATTTGCTCACACAGTGCGATTTTTAAGGACTTCATTATTCTTTTTTCTAGAAACCTGTTTTAATCATAGAATAACTTCTTATTTGTTGAAACACAAACTTTATGTTTTTCTTCTACTTTATAGTCTCAGGATAAAACTACTGGGGGAGTTAACCCAGAACCATGTCCGATCTGTGCTCGTCAACTGGGAAGACAGGTAAGATATTTAGTCAGCAGGTTTTAGTGTTAGAACCTCTTTTTCCAGAGCTGAGTCAGTTCTGTGTCAAATTTTCAGCATCTGGTTTAAAATAAACATTGTATTGAAACAGGGGAAATAAGCCCTTTCCTGTAATGTTCCAACCGGCCTCTCCCCTGAAATAATGTCTTGCTCAGATGCAAGGAGTTCTACTGCCTTTAGCTTTTGACATCAGTGCTTAACTGTTCCAGAAATGTGAGTTCCTGATTGTTTTTTAACTATGAAGTTACACTTCTGTCAGAAACATTTATTTGCCATTCAGAAGCTAATATTTTGAAAGAATAGATAAGTATTTTGTAGTGTACTATTTTATTTTACTGTAACTACTGTTATTGATAGTATTTTTTCTTCTAAAGAAATGTATATTACTTACTTTAACAGTAGTAAAATCCAATAGAATAAAGACTGGCAATCTGCATTTCTTTCCCCACCACTTACCTGCTGAACTGCAGGAGTTGGAATTTAAGCAGTATTTTCTGTATCATGAAGTACAAAGTCATAGTTTACCATGCATTAGATAAAAATATGAAAGGACTCCTGTATAGTCAAACTAATTTATCTCTTTTTTTTTGGGGGGTAGCTATTTTAAAGTGGTTTAGCTTCTGTCCACTTTATAGACATGTGTAAGCATGAACTGGTGAGCTGCCATGTTTCCAAAATCCCCTCTGTGTTTTTCGTCCAAGGGAAGTACAGGTTTTTACAGAGAACAGCTTTTTGTCCTGTTCTCTGCCATTATGCTTTATCTCGGAGCTGGAGGAGCTCACTGAAAGGGAAAATAATCTTTTCTTTTAACTTTCTTTATCTTTTCTTAACAGTGAGACTGCTGCTTTAGATAATAGCAGCTTTCATGTTGCAAGGAACTTTTAAAAAACTTTGCATCCTGTTTCTGCATGATTGAAAGAACCTTACAAGTCTAAAAGACCTTCTGCTTGATAATCAGTTGTTTAGTCAATTTCCTCTGCTATTTGTTAAATGAAAGCTGTTTTATTTTTTCCTCTTAGAATGGCCTATAGAACAGATTACTACAGCATAAGATACTATTTCTAGGGGCAAAACCACTGGTCTACAAATTATGTCTCTGTTGGGGAAGGTCACAGCTGACATGCAAATGTTTTAGGCTCCCAAAGCTAAACTTAAACAGTTTCTGCAATGCAATCTGTTGTTTCAAATGCATTCTGTCAAAAAGAGATTAAGCTACTCTGTTCAAAAGATGTTGTCTAGGACTTAACAGCAGGGAAAAATTAAAGCACTTCCTTTACAACTTACTTAATACAGACCAGCCTAAGATGAATTCATGGGTAAAGAGGCTTTTACAGAAGGCCAGGGCAAACATTTTTGTAATTTTCTTTAAAGTTGTATAAATACTTAATCTGCATATTTAACCTAGGCATTAAGAATCATCATTCATAGAAAGGAAAGACTGTGATGTCTTTCCTGAAGTTCAAAACTGGGAAAATACAAAAAAAGAACAATAAATGCAGAGAACGTCTGTGTATCATGAGTCTTTCTGTGATGGAAAACTTTGAAATTCAGGCTTTTTAGCTGCTAAAAATTTTAATCTGATGAGTGCCATGAAAATAAAGTAATTTCTCTATGAAAATGTAATTTATCATATATTAGTACACTGTTTTTCTTTTGCATTGATCCAAAACTGATACTGTGTTGTGTTGGGTTTTTTTTTTTCATTTCCTGCATAGTGGGCAGTGCTGACGTGTGGACATTGTTTCTGTAATGAGTGTATCGCCATCATCATCCAACAGTACAGCATTGGCACCCGCCGGAGCTCAATTAAATGTGCCATTTGCAGGCAGACAACATCTCATAAAGAAATATCATATGTCTTCACTGCAGAATCTGCAAATCAGGAGGATGATATTCCTGTAAAGGTGTGTTGGTTGTAGGAGCTTTGTGGCCCAAACTTTTAGCAGTGCATATGTTGTTGTGTCTTGTTGCATCCTGCCCTTAGGCAGACAAGTGTGCTATATAATTTTATAAATAGATAGTCCTGGTGACAAAAATTCTGGACACAAATGTATAGGAATTCAGTCCTGACTGCACTGTTTTATCTACTCTTCTTGTTAATGTGGGGTTTTCATTACATTGAAGGCAGGGGTGGAGGAAGAGGCAGCATCTGCATGAGTCTTTAGCAATACTGACATAGTGCATAGGTAAATTTTTGCTTTGCAGGAATACACTGTAGAAGAGTGTTAAAAAATCCCTGTGGTTATTGCAGTTGTGGAAAAAAATAGAGGATTCTGGACTAAAATGCAAAGGTAAAAGACATGGGTAATGTTTTGATTCAGATGATACTGCTGTCTAATTAAAATATTATTATAATGCATCTGGGCATACCAGTCATAATTTTAATCTGATTAGTATAGTTAAAAGTAGTAACTAGCTGTGCTCACAGACAGACCTTCATGGTATCGCTGCAAGTCTCCTTATAACTTGCAGGTTTTCTAGGGTTTCTGGCCTGTATTGAAGACAATTGTTACCACATTCATACTAGTAATTTCAGCCTCTCTGGACAAATGGAATTCTGTTTTATGAGTAGATGCTTCATAACTAAAATCATTAGATTTGAAGTAGTTGACAGTATGTGGCACCAGGGGGAGTAAATAGGCTGTATTTTTAAAGTGCTGGTTCTTAGAACCTCACTTCGTGTGGGGCTTTTTACATGTTATTTTCTCTGAGTTTAGAGATACCACTCTGTTTCTAACAAAATTCCACATATGCTTCATAGATTACATTAAAAAATAACTAGAATTAAAAAAAGTCGTAAATAGAACACAAAAGGAATGTGTCATCTGTTGTCCTGTGTAAAGGGTTGTAATGTTTTCTTGAAGTATTTCTGCATCAAAAACTTTGTACAAAAGGTAAAATAAAGCAAAAATATGACTTCTATGTGAATTCACATGATAAGGATCTTTTTAGTTCATGAAAAATTAAAAATTTGTTCTGTAGTTTCACTGTGTACTATCAAAACAAGCATCTTTATTAAAAATAAAAATTTCTACCTCATATTCATTTAAGGACAGCTAACAGTAACTTACTATGGTTTCTATAGAATACTGAGGTTAAGATCAGTATCTTTCAGTAGATATATGAAAATTGTGTGATTCATTCAGTGTTTATATTTTATTCTGAACTTTCTTAATCCCTCCGGTCTCCTTCAGTATTTGCTATCTCTCTTTCTTTGTGTCTTACTCTTTAGTGTACCAATACTAACCATCTTAAGTTAATGCCTTAAATGCAAAAGGACTACTGTAAATGGGAGCATTTTATATTGAGAGAGATTACTGGCAACCCCGCCTGTTTGGTTGGGTTAAAGCTTCCGGTGTCTGGTCAGTATTACAGTGGATATTGCCAGCCTGTCATCTGAGACTGTTTATTAGAGGATAGTTTTGGTTCTAGTCTGTGTTGTTCCATAATTCATTAGAACTAGCTCATTTCTTTATAAATATTCATCCGGATATTCCGCAAAATGACAGACTCACAGTGTAGGGGTAATGAGTGGGATAACTTTTTTTTTAAGACAGACTGAAAACTAAGGACTCATAATAGCAAGGGTGCTTTTGTCAGTTTCATCTGTCCATGAAAACTGAGAACAAAATTGAAATTTTCTGTGTGTTCTGAAACAAAGCTTTAGACAGTTGTTAGTTTAATAAGTCTAATACAATTTGTGTAATATAATGTAAGCAAAGGGATAAAGAACTTTGCACACTTAGTTTAAAAAAATAGAGCAAAAATACTGTGACCACTTTGATCATTGGGCTGTGCTTTTCTTTTCTTTGCCATAGTTCCTCTTACTGATCTTGTACAAAGTCACCTTTGTGACACCTGAGTCACAGGAATCTGAAGGGTGGAAAAATCAACAACAGTGGCTAAAGCAACTCTCTGTGATAACAGGGGAAAAACAGGACCTATGATGTACAGCCAAAACAGTCTCTGAGGAAAGGACAGTCGAGCAGATGAGCCACAATTGTCATCACTGAATCAGAGATGAATGGTGTCAGAAAAGCACATGAATGACCCTAGAATTATACAAGAAGTACTACAAGTTAGTCTCGGATCTCCCAACTGTAGGTGTTTATGATGGTCAGGCAGCTGTCATAGGGCTGCAAATGTCTCATCTTTTCAGGTCATAACACCTGCTGACATATTTTAATTGTCCATCTGACTTTGGAAACAGTGTTAATGACTACCAGGTGCAACAGAAATTACATGGAAGGAAGCTGGTTTACTTCTGTGTATGTGACACAGACATTTCTAGTATTTCTATTTCTGGAGTCACTGTGGAAGACCCTGGAAAATAAAATGGTACTGCTTATTGCGGCCTTTGGTAGAACAGTCTGTAGAAAGGCTTTTATACATAATTCTGGAACATCCATTTTTCTGCCTAAAGTGTGAATGATCAAGCAACCCAGCCTTGGTTCCCAGCTTGTGCCTAGACTGCTGACATCCTTCCCAGACAGTTCTGCAAGCAGCATGACTTCAGTAAATTTGATCTGTCATTGTAGCAAGCCAGCATAGTTAATTCAATGTTCAAAAGACAGGTGCAGACAGAAATAAAACAGTATTTGTCCAGCTGAATACTAGCACAGCTTGAAACTACTATGCATGTATGAACTGGTAAGAAATTAAAGGCTTCTTAAAAAACACAGTAGGTAAAATGGGTGCAATACAAATGTACATACTAAAGGAGATGGAAAACCAATTGTTTCTCAGTATCCTCTTGCTGGTCTAAGGGGAAAGGGAAGATAGTATTGGATTCATTAAGCACTGAAATACTTCTGAATGCAGAATATGAAGATGTTTTCATTGCAGTGCACAATTCTTCAGAAATTAATTGTATTTATACTTTACTTATTATTTTAAATAATAACAAACTTCATAGTACTGAACATAAGTTTGGTGTTACCAGAATGAGAAACAAAAGCAACTGAAATAACATTCAGGTAGGTTTTTCTCGTAGTCAATTTTCAAGAGGTGCAAAAGTAGGGAAATTTAAAGGTGCATTTGGAAGATTTTTTAAAGATTGTGCCACTAAGTTAAGCCACAGGAGGGCATGTTTGGTGCAACTGTACTGTTTGGGCTATCTGTTCTGCCTGATGCAGAACTAGGTAGGTTTGTCTGTATGGCTCTTCATTCTTCCATGTGCTGCACATGCCATAATACACTGCCAATCCTATAGCAGTGCATTATAAGGGAAAGATAAAAGTGGGTCAGTGCTACTTAACCTGCCCTTCCTCCATGTTGATAATTTTTAAATTTGTGTAAGATTTGTAAGAGACCTAATATAAAATCCTTGAATAAAGCAGTGAATGTGGAAGTTGTTTACTAGCCTTCTTTACTAATGCTCTTGTTTGACTTTTTAAAGGGAAGTCACTCCACCAAAGTGGAAGCTGTGGTCCGAACACTGAAGAGAATTCAGTTTAAAGATCCAGGAGCTAAGGCCTTAGTTTTCTCAACGGTATTAATTATCATTTTCTGTCTTGTCTTTGTGTGTGTGTTTGATTTCAAAGCATTCATAGTATTTTCAGGAATTAGCTTAGCTACCAAAATGTTGGTACAGCCACTCGATTGTTTTGAGAATTTGTAGGGCAAGTCATGTAACTGGGACAAGAACAATGATCATAGTCAGCAGATGTAAAAGCTTGTTGCTTTAAAGGGCAAACACTTAGTTTTGTATGGGAGCATTAGAAATTCTAGATATTTTTAAATGTCATGTGCAGGTGTTTTTGATACTTTGTAGAACTGTTTTTGTGATGACCACCAGTTTCTTTTACTGAAGCTGATCTTTTTAATTATATGTCTTTCTTAGTTTTATGAAAGAGTTGATTCCTAGCACACAAATATTTTTTCTGGGGTTTTTTTTTAATTGCAAATGCTAGGATTTTTGAAAAGCTTTTTAATCTACTCTTTCTTAGGGAAGTTAGTATTTTTTAGTTGTCATTGCTGTTTGTAATGTTGAGTTATTTTTATTGTGTTGTGTGTTTTTGTTTTGTTTTTTTTACAGTGGCAAGATGTATTGGATATAATTTCAAAAGCTTTGTATGACAACAACATGATTTTTTCTCAGATCAATGGAATTAGTAAATTTCAGGTACATAAAGGATATTTTTCTTAAATTATTTTCAGTGGGAAAATTATAGTTCATAGAAGTTAATTTGATCATCCTTTTACTTCATTGCTTCATTTGAGAAACTAAAAGAGCAGCAAATTTGTTTGGCAGAAGCTTTGATCTCTAACTCATTAATTCCAAAAATCATAATCACAAAAAGCCCCAGTTTAATGCCTTTGGAGCTAAACAGTACATTCACTTTTGAGAAAAAAGCATTGGCCTGGCTGTTAAGGGTGAGGCGCCTTGATCAGTGTTGCACGAAGTTCATGCCTTCCTGATGTCTGTGGAGAATCTGTTCTGGGATGACAGGTCTTGGATAAAGACCTGCAAGATTGTATCTCTGGAGCCTGTATTAGCTGCTATAATTTGAATTATAATAATATAATTCAGTTATTATAATCGAAAATATAGTCACATCCTCCACACTCTTCATTGAGGAACTTTTGTCCTACTGCTGTGATTTTTGCCTTTCAGGAAAACCTTTCTGCATTTAAATATGATCCCAACATCAATATCTTGCTGCTGCCTCTTCACACTGGTTCCAATGGATTAAACATCATTGAAGCAACTCACGTTCTGCTTGTGGAACCCATTCTGAATCCAGCACATGAGCTACAGGCTATTGGCAGAGTACATCGTATTGGCCAAACAAAGTAAGATTTTATATTGTGTTGAATGGTTTAGATATGGTCTAGAATAGATCTGCATATGGTCCAGTGCATTGAACTTCTCAGTTTTGGAGATGGGGATATTCATAGGAGTCCTGTTTTTAAAGATGATCATATGAGGGACAGAAAGATTAAAATAAAAAGTTTGCTGAAAATGCACAATGTGTATTTTAGGGAGTTGTTTTGTGCTACAAAATATGCAGAAGCAAATAGCATTTGGGCATTTAGGAAGAGTGTAGGCTCTTGAGTCTAAAATTCTGAAAAACCTTGTTCAGCTGCTGCCCTATTTTATGTGTACCATTGATGCCTTAGTTTTTAACTTTGAAGTTCTGCTTGCAAACATGTCCAGAAATGTCTTAGCTTTGCAGGTCTGAGCGACTCATCATTTATGTCACAGGAGGGTAAGTTCAGGCATGGCCTTTCTGAGTTGCCTTGAGAAGCAACTTCTTACTGGTCATTCTCTGCTCCAGATTAGAAGCCACGCAAATTGTTGGGGGTTTTTTGTTTGCTTGTTTTGAGGGTGTGTTAGTTTGGGGTATTTTCCAAAACCAAAGTTTGAGCACACTCTCTTTAGAACTGATTCGTTTTTAAATCACAGTTCTGCCCTCACCCCCATCTAGATCTTTTTGAAGACAATAATGAGTTCATGTATCTCTTGCTTGTTTCAGTGTTGTTGATTTTACACATGTAGTAATGAACTACTAGGCTTTGGAACGTTTGTCCTGAACATATAAGATACGTATGTTTTTTCTTAGGTCTCATGTAATTTGAAAAAAAAAAAAAATTAAAGCCCAGTACCTGGAGAAGAAAAATAGCTGGAGTCAATTCTTGAATAATAATATTCTAGAATAATAGTGGAGTTTGTGTTCTGGAAATGAAGGCAAAGAGAGAGGACATGAAGGAGCTTGTACGTGAAAGAATGTTTATGAACAGGTGCATATTTGTGTATGTTGTTAAAGATTTTGAATTAATTGTGAGAGCATAGGAAACATTGATGGCAGCAGCCTGGATTGTAATTTTTCTTGATGCTGGCATGAAAGATCTGGCAAAAACCTTGCAATAAAGCCACTAAGAATGTGTGCTGTACTTTTTAAGAATTGAGACTTCAGCGAGGCTTATTTGAAAAAGGACTGTGTTCCAAGTGCAGTGAACACAAGGGAGTATTCCTGTTTAGTGTCACTCGTGCAAATATTTCCGCTTCAGCTGAGTTCTTATTTACTTCACTTTTTTGGGGGTAGACTTTTGCCTATGAATCTCAAAGTATTCGCCCTGCATTCTTCTGTGAAATGTTACCTGCCAAAGTTTCAGCTTAAGATCTGAAAACCATCTAAGTACTTTCAAGGGTTCTTATCTTGAAAAATGTTTATGTCGGGGAACCTGGAGTAATTTTTCATTTTTATCTTTGGAGCTGACTCTTTTTGATTTCACTTGCTTGTGCCTGGCAAGGTTTTTTATTGCTGCTTTCTTTTTGAAATTTTATTTCATAAATTGAGTTCTCGTTTCGTGTTATGTTTACAGACATTTTAGGTTTCATTTTTTAACAGTGTTTACAATTCCATGTTTACTGACTGCAGTTAGGCTCTTGAGGAAAGTTTGGACACAGAAAGCAGAACTCTGCCCAACATCTGCATTAGGATTTTACCTAATACAGCTTATATTCATTTAGTATGTGATCAGCCAAGTGAGTGTGTACTCAGGGAGGCACTAAGCACCCTGAAATGTCTGTGGAAGTTGTTAATCAGCTTGTAAGATTTCTTTCTTAAAATACAGAGGCATTTTTTCAACATTCTCACAAGAATTAATGTGAGACAAAAATAGGGTTGTGAACTTCCTCAGTAACTGTATAGCTTCTGCTCACTTATGGTCTTGTTTTCTTTTTTCTGAAAAACATTCAGATCTACCATTGTTCATAGATTCCTGATAAAAGCAACAATAGAAGAGAGAATGCAGACTATGCTGAAAACTGTAGATAGAAGGTATGTGTTGAATTTTTTTTAAAACATCATTATTGCACTGAAAATGTAAAGGTGGTTCTCAACCATACTTTTATTATCGTTAGGCGTTTATATCTTTATATATAAACTTCAACTGTTCTTCTTCAAATTGCTTTGATTGGCAAAAAAGTTTTAAGACTTGGTTCCAGTAACTTGAACTTTAAAGTATTTTAATTCTCCAGAAAATATTTTGGCTATGTTTTGTGTATTTTATTTCATAAAAGCGCAATTAATTAATTAATTATGTGTTATTATATGATTTGTCTTTTCTGTTTACCTATTTCTGTTAGTATGAAAACATTGCAATTGATTGGGTAATACCAAATCTGCCACTGGAGCAATGGCATATGTTACAAGCTGTATTGTAGGACATGGATTCTTCCTTTCATTATTTTCAAGTTCTACCAACTTAGTCCAACAGTTGGTTTTGCAGTCCATGTTATCTCTGGAAGAATGATTTATTCAGTTTCCGTATCTGTAAGGTAGCACTACTTTTGCATATAAAATTTGGATAAATGTACAGTGGTTGAATGATCCTGTGAGAGCTAACATTTTGAAAGTAATATTAAACATAATGCTTGGAAGCTGAAGCCTATCCCTTAAATGTTAAAAAGGGCAAAGTGGATTATCCCATGTTCTGCTGCCTTTGCAGTGTTTGGTGTTGACCACTGTTAGGGACAGTAGAAGGACTTTGTATCTTAGAATGTGCAAGAGCTGTAGCTGATCAATGTGTGTGGTTTTCCTGCTGAGCTTCAAAGCTGAGCAGTTATTAGCTCTGAACTGTGTGGTCTATCTCCAGTGCACACAGCTTGTTACTTGTGTTGATCCTTTCTCTGATGCCTGCATGCAATTTTTTCTCCACAGCCACACGAGCTCTTCCATGAAACAGTCAGAAGCTTCAGTGTTGACAGTGGCAGATTTGGCTGACCTTTTTACAGAGGAAACTGAAGAACTTGAGTAAAAACATTGGTTCGGCCTAATGAAATTGGAAAGTACCTGACCTAGCACCAGGATATAATCCACTTGATCTGTCATTCCCTTAAATACTATCTAATATTTGTCACAGAATGACTGGAAATTGAAAAGTCTTAATTGTTACTGTTTTTTTCTTTGGTGAAGTTCATAGCAGCACACACTTCTGATGGCACTGGAGTAAAGTTGCACTTTGCACATTATATGGAAACATGGATTTTTTTCCCAAAGAGCATTTGAGCTGGATGCTAAAACTGAGATCTTGGACCCTTGGTTGAGAGGATTTTTACCATCAGATTTCGTTGGCTAGTAGCTCAGTCTGAGAGCAGAACTATGTGGGTGGTTGAGTGGGAAAGGGAAGCAGAAAAATATAAATCTAATTTTTTTTACTGTACAAAGAGTTGTTAGAAAGAATGACTGTAAATTAATATTCTTCTAGAAAGGGCTTGTTAGATTTAATGCAGAGTTACTAAATGTCTTATTGTTAACACTTCAAATTACTAATCTTTACTAATAATTTGGATATTTGTATTAGGCTTTTAGATATTCATAAAGTTTTGTGACAGTTAAATATTTAATTGTTAATGCTTATTGCAAAAAGATGATAATTAAATTATGCTTTTTGTATGTGTGTTGGTCTGGTGATCAGTTAAAGACTTCGACTTGCTGTACCTGTTTTCATTTGAAGCCATGACTAATTTAGTGCTCTGTTTAAAACAAAAAAGGCAAAAAATTAATTGGGTAGGCTGCTGATCACTGCCTTGTCGTTTGTTGCTTGTGTGCATTTTCTCACCCTGATCTTTCTGTCTAGTTCTGCCCTTTAGGGATGCAGCAATCTCAATATACAAAATAGATGAAATTAAGGTAGGCAGTCTAACTTTTAGGTGCCTAGTCTAAGTTAGAGAGAGAGAAATGGAACTTTTGTGAAGCTTCATCCTTAGATATGCGAGATCACTCTACCCTGCCTCTGTTGACAGTAGATAGTTTGGAAAACAAATCCAGGCTAACTTTTAGACTGCTCAAAGTAGGCAAGATAAATTTTAAGCCTTTTGACATAGGTTATGGATGCGCCTTTATGTAACATTCATTTCTGAATGTGTTACAGAAGTTCAATTGCGCAGTTGATGTTAAACACAAACTAGTGTTTAGGGAGTGAGTAAATGTATGCATAAGCAACAGGCTACTTCCCTCAAATTACAATATTTGCTGTTTCGGTGGGCAATATATTTTGTATATTTTAAAAATCTTACTTGAGCTGGAAATTAAAATTAGTCCTTTAAGAAATCTTATCATAGAATTTTTACTCTAATCATGTCAGCTAAATAGATTAATCATACAGTTATTGAGCTTCTTGAGTTCTGTTTTCAGTCATACAACATTTGAGTTGCATTGGTCAGGTATTGTCTATCCACATGGCAGACAAGTTTTCTGCTGCTGACAGCAAATGCAAATAGGATTTGCAAGAATAATACTGTATCATGAAGTGGGTTTTTGGCATTTATATTCTGCTGGCCTTCTGGACTAATTGCATACTTTTTTCTAAAGACTGTTTGAGTAACTTAACAGACAATGTATCGGTTTCTGTTATTTGTAATATGTTAGTCTTAGCTGGCTTAGCCCAGCAAGCCAACTGCATCCTGGGCTGCATCAAAAGCAGCATGGCCAGCAGGTTGAGGAAGGTGATTCTGCCCTTCTGCTCTGCTCTTGTGAGACCTCACCTGGAGTGCTGCATCCAGTTCTGCAACCCCCAGCACAGAAAGGACATGAGCCTGTTGAAGCGAGTCCAGAGGAGGGCTCTTAAATTGATCACATCTCTTGAGAAGGCAGGCTGAAAGAGTTGGGAGAATTCAGCCTGGAGAAGAGGAGGCTCTGGGGTGAGCAGCCTTCCAGTACCTAAAGGAGGCCTGCAAGAGCTTCAGAGAGACTTTTGACAAGAACATGTAGTGAGTGATAGGACAAGGGAGAATGGCCACAAGCTGAAGAAGGATAGGTTTATATTGGATATTAGGAAGCAATTCTTTGCTGTAAGGGTGGTGAAGCACTGGAACAAGTTGCTGAGAGAGATTGTGGACTCTCTATGCTTGGAAGTGTTCAAGGCCAGGTTAGATGGCACCTTGGTCTAGTGGAAGGTGTCCCTGCCTATGGCAGGGGGGTTGGAACTAGATCATCTTTAGGGTCCCTTCCAAGCCGAACCACTCTATGATTCTATATGTACATTTTGGTTTGGAGGTTATTGATTTTTTGCAGGTTACAATTTGCAGCAAGGGAAGTTGAATAGATAGTAGACTTCTTTTTAGATGAGATTGATCACACAGTGTACACAAATATTGTGACATCTACATCCTTGAACATACTGGGAACTCAAATAACCCTGAGCAACTTGATCCACCTTCGAAGTCACTCCTGCTATAAGTGGTGTGTTGGACCAGATGACCTCCATGGATCTCTTCCAGCCTAAATTATTTTACAGTGTACTGGAGATCATGCTGTACAGACACTCCAGGAACTCTGAGGGCAGCAACATTCCTGTTTCTTCATCGTCTTCAGATAATTTTGATATTGTATGACAGTGTGATTGCACAAGAAGCTGCTGTTCACTCTGAGAAATGGTATATCTGTGTTAAAAACTGTGGAAGCACATAGTGTTTACATTCATAGCTCCCATTTTAATTAACTGGATGTGGGAAGAATAGTTGTAAGTGAATGTGAAGAGAGACAAACTGAAAAATGTCTGCTATGAGAGCCTTTCCAAGCTCTACAAGTTTTTTACTTATTTATATAAAGATGATGGTTTCATTGTTCATTTACAAACATGCAGCTTTTGAACTCCTAACCAAAAGTATATCTTCTCATCAAGCACTGCATGAGTTTTAAGTCCTGACTTACCTGGTTTGTTATACTCATATAACAGCATGGAATGCCAGAGATCTGGTTTTAAGTGCTCTCCTGACTGCTCTGGAGCAGCAGGTCCTACGGCTCTGGAAGTGTTACTTTAAAATAAGTACACAACTTGTGTTAAAGCACCTCTTGAAATTGGAAGGTTGAACTGTTGGAGCATATACCTGGTGTCAGTAGTAAAATGGATTCTTCAAGTTTCACATAATGCTAAATACAGAGACTAAATGCTTTTTGTCATTCTTTCCAATATTTCGTTTCTTTGACAAAGGTTTTTCTTCCATACTTCTTGCAAGACTACTCATGAGATGAATTCTTTTTTTTTTTTCCTGCTGAGAATACAGCTTGTACATCTGCAATGCTTTTCTCTTCTCAAAGCACAGTAAGCTTGATTTCACGGTGCTGTCATGCTTTTGCTGTCTATCAGAACACTCTTTTTAAAGACAGTGTCTTAGCTGAGAATGAAGTTTGCCCTGTTGTAATACTTCCAACATACTCAGTGAAATGGCATTTTCCACAGAAGACAGAAATCCATAAATACTGACTGAAGTGTTTAAATAACATCTGTGTGGACATACCGAAGAATCATGTACCAGATTCTCATGTGTTCTCCTGCTAAAACATGTCAATGTGATCCGAGATGCCAGTATTGTTTATCCAATGAAGTCAGTCCCTTTAAAAATGAGGTTTCAGCTGATTAGAAAGACCTTAATGTTGACCTTTTATCTCTTTCAGTTCTGTGACAAATAATGTTGAAAGTTTTTTTTACTGCAGTTGGTGAAGGTTTTGGGACAGGTTTTCTCCCTGTAGATAAAGTTTGGTGCCTTGTAAAACAGAGCTGTCATTTTGGTGTCTCTAAAAGCTTGATGCAAATAGTAAACTTCTTGAGCCACACAATATGATCATATTGGAGATTAAGGTGTTAAATTTACAGTGTTAAATTGAGTTCTGTGAATTTCACTGTGGATCTTTAAATGAATTTGTAAGTTAAGATCCTCCTTGTTCTCTAAATCAGGCTATGCCAGGAAAAGGTTTTCATCTTAACCTGTTAGGTAACTTCTTAGCATACTAATGAAAGTCCAGGATACACTACAGTTTTGATGCAGGTCAGACACTACAAAAGAATATTTACCTCACTATTCTCTTGCATACTCAGGCTGCATACTAACGAATGGACTTAAGAGATGATGATGCTTTTTGTGAGATAGGCCTTCCAAACCACACGTCTGCAAATGTCTGGGTAATGCATTAGAGTTGTCTGTGAATGGGAGCCTACAGAAATTAAAAATGTGTAGTTGTTTCTGGTTAAAACCATAGCTAGGCATACATCCTCCTGCAAGATTCTGTCTGTATTAGTAGCTGAAGACCGTCTCTTCTCACACAAACCGTGCTAGCCTCTTTCCATCCCTTTTTGCAGGGATGACTATGTTACCTTTTCAGGAGTAATAGAATTATTTGTTCAGTTAGAAATGTGCTTCAATTAAATTGGAGGGAAAAAGGTCTGTACTGGTCAATCTTGTAAGAAAAAATTAACCTTCAAATTTACTATTTTCCCAAGGTAAGCAATTAGATGAGTTGCTAAAGGAAAACCTAGAAATCTAGGGATGTTTCTAGATGTAAATGAAGCCTGTTTCTGAAGCTTAATCTAAAGATTTAGTGCTTGAAATCTGTGTTACAAGCTTCTCTGTAGACTGAAGGTTATTTAAAAAGCCACTGTGCCTGGGCATTTTCTTCCTTTTTTGGTTGCCTGAAACAAGTGAGGTCTTTACAAGATTATATGCTATAAATGTAGATTAAAGGAATTTCAGAATGGGGAAAAAAATAAGGTTCAAGACACCCCTACCTCTCCCTCTCTGTCTGTCTGTGTTTCCCTTTTTCTGTGTCAGTCATCTCATCCCACCCTCCACCTACCCCCAACTTGCTCAGTTTCTTACAAAGAATGTTTGTGTTAGTCAGTGGTAGTAGAGTAAAAGACTCATAATCCATAAAATGGCTACAGTAAAAATAGCTTGCTGTATCACAGGAAATGTGTCTAGGGTTAAAGGGAATTTTAGCCTGGAATAAATTATTTTTTTGTACCTATAATAGTTTCATTTACCCTTTTTATTCTCCATTGTAAAAGCAGATGCTGAATTTTAGTCTATTAACTTTTATATTTCTGGTTTTATGTTATGTATCTGACATAAAAAAAGGACCCAGTAATCTAATTCCTCAGTAATCAGTGAGGCTTACATGTTTTTATGAGCCAAGTTTATAGTTCTGGGACTCATAAAGTGCACCTGCACCACTGTCACAAATCATGGTGCATCCACTGTTGTCTTCTCTTTTGAGGAGGAGGAAGGAATAGGTCACTACTGATTCACTGTATTATTGTATTCAAGTCCCAAGTAGTCACTCCATGTATTTTACAGTCATAGACTATGTAAAGAGGCTGGTTAGTTGAACTCGTATATTTCTAATGTAATTAAGGACTTAAGTCATTGGAGGTGGAAGTACATGACACAGGGCTTCCAAGTACTAGAATAGCTCTCCTTAGACAATTTAATTGGGAGATAGCTGTAAACCTCTGGCTTGGTTTACTTCTGTGTACAAGATCTCAGCCTTCCAGGGCTTAACTTCCATGTTCCTTTGTTTTGTGTATTTGTAGAGCTCACACAAGTAAGTGCCCAGTCCCTTTTATTCAACTGGACACATACCAAATTTTATCAGTTTAGGAACAGGTGTCAGTGTTTCCATGATGTAATATCTCTTGGTTTGATAGCAGCCTTCACATCAGGTAGAAACTACCTTTCCAAATTCTACCAAGTGTGAGCTCTGACTGTTTACAAGGTGTCTCAAACTGTAAACTGTTGGTGTAGGCTGGCCTAGATAGTTGTAGAGATTCTTAAGCTGCTTTTCCTTCTATCCTACCTATGGGGGCTAATGAGCTAGTAGGCTTCATGCTATATTCCTGTGAACTGTCTCCTCTTTATGCTAACAGGTTATTATCATTTGTCAGACTTCCTCTTGACTGTGTCGTTTGGTTATGGAAGAAAATCTAGACTGCCTTCCTTGTTACCTTGATGGTGTTTTGCCCTGGCACTCTTGGAGTCCCCTGAAACAGAGGACCACAAGTGTGGCAACAATGACTTTGCTTTTATGGATGATGAAACTTGAAGGGACCAGCTGTATCAGCTGAATGTTCACAAATCCGTGGGTCCTGATGGGATTCATCCCATCATTCTGAAGGAGCTGGTGTATAGTATGGAAGAACACCTCAGTCATCTACCAAAGGTCTGGGAAGGCTCCTGCTGACTGGAAGCTAGCTAATGTTGTTCCAGTTTACAAGAAGGACATGAGGCAAGACCCAGGGAACAAGAGACTTGTTAGTCTAACCTCACTTCCTGGAAAAGTTACACAAATTATACCACGTACTATTGAAAGACACGTATATATGTTGTTTCTCTTTTAGTCTTCTCCAAAATCTTAGTAAAGCAATGTAGGAGTTGTGGAAATGATTACAGTATGCTAACTGCTGCTGCCATTGTTAGGTCTTGAAAGCAGCTGATTCTCTGCCACGATTTCTGTAACAAAGGTAGAAAACCCAGAACATTTCACCACCAGCCAGAAAAGAGACGGAGGGAATACCTCCAAGTCCCAGTGATCCATTCATATCTGCTGCTGTTGCATATGCTGCAGTGGAGGCAGAATATGCACAAGATGGAGATAGGAGGAGTTTGGGGGTTAAAAATGAGGAATAGTTGTAAAATGTTCCTCTGAGTGCCCTTCTGCTGATTTTTCTGTGGGAGGAATGAGTCACTGATATGAGCAATGAATAAACAAAGGGTGAAAGATTGTAAGTGTAGCCTATTCATTGGAGCTTAATGTTCATCTAAATGCAGTGGCACATTTTTGTGTTCTTGATTTGAGATATTAGTCACTTTCTTACTGATTGTTGGGATATGAGCATACACGGCTTTGCAGTGGTTGAACTAATGGGAATATTGAAAAATTTGTCCCCTGTGATACATTTTAACCTGTATGTACCTAAGTCACAGGACTCCCTAGCCAAATGTGTGCTGTGGATTTGTGATGGATGACAGCTCAAACTTGTAAAATACACATTTATAGATTGACCTTCCTAAACCAAACAGGCAGGTTTTACGTAATAAAGGAAAGGTAATTAATGACATCCGCTGTAATTGAAGTAGTATCTCTGAAGGGGCAGACAGTGGAAGACAGTCTACTTTGTAATTGCCTCTTGGGAAATGTTGCACCCATTCATGTCTGCAGTAGAGATGAAAGGCAGTAAGCCCAGCACAGCTCTGTGGTGCAGGGAAACAGCACTGAAGAGTCTTGCCTGCTGTGTCAAATAAGGGACATGTCATAGATATTTCTGGGGAATCTCTCCTTTTGTGTACCATGATCTTTTAGCATCTCATAGCATAGATTTTCTGTGAAGTTTCCACAATTCTCAGGCTATCACTGTTCCGTAGGGTTTTTCTGTTTTCCCTGTGGAGCATGTATTTATTTTTTGTTACTCACTCTTAACAAAGGTAGGTGTTTAAAGCCTCTAAAATAGAATTGAAGGACAGGAAACACCAAAGGGGTAGACAAAGTGAATGTAGTGAGAAAAGTTCTACTTCTGCCTAGTAAAGGGCACAGTGCTGCTGCTGCTGTGGCACAGGAGATAAATGTGAGAGTTGGTGTACAGTAGAGAGAGGTATCCAGTCCTCTCCTAGGGGAATTGATTCTATAATAAAAAAGGTTTTCTGACGAATGTTGGTCTCCGCTAATTCCACACTTTAGGAATCCTATTCTTGGGCACAGGACACGATTTGGTTATTTTCTGAGGCACTTGATTCTGTGGAGACATTTTAAAGCCTAAAGACACAACCCTGGACTTAAATCTGTAAATTACACGCCTTTTTATAGAAAATGTTTTCTTTTATATAAATGCATAATAACAAATAGTTTGTCAGGCATTTGCAAGCAATTTGATGTCCTGTAGTTTAATTCTAGATTTCAGTGTGGAAACAGAATAATTTAATTGTTCTAGTAATAGAAGAGTGAAACTAATCAGCTTTTGCAACAGCAAGTTAATGCCTTTTAGAAAGCAACCCACAGAAGAGAGAAGAGCAGACTTCAATTGTGTTCCAGAAGTGAAATTCTTGATAAGTTAAGAAATGAGTATTATGATTACCTACTGTTTCCTTGCATTATACAGATAATGTAATTTCAATTAAATAATTTATTTAGAAAGCAGTGAAACTAAATTTTTATTTGAAAATTATTAAGTACGAGTAAATATACAACTTACGTTCCCTTGATCTCTGAGTAACAACATTCCCATCAATAGCCTTTCTTTTGCACTCACAGTTTGCTGTCAGAATTATGTCATAGTATCTCTTGAGGTTTGCAGCTGTTTCAAAGCCTTTGTGAACACAAATTTTTGTCTTAAATTATCCTGATACTGAAATATTACTGACTCATGTAACATTCATTAAATAACCTTTTCTTTCTATCTTTCTCATTTGTTGAAAATTAGGTGGTGCCTCTTCTGAGAGACAGTGCTTAATTATTTGTGTTCCTACTCCTCAGTATGTAACTGAATTGTCTGATAGACATGCCTGTTAAATAGTATCCATTAATAGGAATGCTCTGCATGTGTAAATAATTGTTATTCAAAACTACAATTACAGTATGTGTAGAAGCCATGGGGTCCATAGTTATTCTTTCCAGTGTGGTTGCTTGCACCTGATGCCTTAGCCCAGCTCCAAAACTGCTGATTTCTGGAAACAGCTCACACTTCCCTACAGCAGTTCTTCACTACAGGCTCCTGCTCCATGGAGACTGGGCCTGTGACATCTCCTCGATAAAGTTATCTGTTGGATCAGTTGTATCATATTTTCCTTCCCAGAACTGTAAGTCAGTCCTGGTCAATCCCAATATACACAAACTATTTTTAAGAGTGTGGTATAATTAGGAGACCTCTTTGGCCCCTGTATTGCAGTTCATGTGTTACTGTTTATAATTCCTTTTAACATATTCAAAATTTAATAAAATATTAAAAAATGTGCACCTAGATAGAACCTAAAGAATAAAGAAAATAGCCGACATATTTCATAAAACCAAACTTTGTGGCAAAATATGAGAAATACTGAAAAGAAGGTATCTTAACTGAGCTTTAAGTCAGGACACCAGCAGGGCCTTATTTTTCTGAGCACTGTACAAATGGTTTCGTTATAATCCAAAGCACAAATCCAAACTGAGAGATTTTCTGCTGAGTTAAATGATCTGTGGAGCACAGGGAGAGAGAACTGGCAACCAAAACACACAGAAGCTGCAAAGGACATTAGGGTGGTGAAGGGGCCTTGCCCAAAGCAGATGATGGCAGAGTGGAGA
This sequence comes from Grallaria varia, assembly GCA_013396735.1. NCBI lineage: Eukaryota > Metazoa > Chordata > Aves > Passeriformes > Formicariidae > Grallaria > Grallaria varia. The sequence continues at coordinate 29,459 of VWZG01008134.1, forward strand.
TGGAGCCCCAGCCTCCCCCGTTCCAAGAAGGGGCGCCCACCTTAGCCCACAGGAGCCAGCACTGGCACGGTGCATGTCTTGGGATGCTGCCTCGCACAGAGCTGTTGGCACAAGTGCTGCAGCCATTCAGCACAAGCTGTTGTGCACGGTGCCCACTGGCACACAACGGGATCCTGTTCCTGCTCTTACTGTGGTATTTATTGTATATTGATGCAGCTCCACAAAGGCTGCTGTGACTTGCTGGGTTCCTTGCAATGCTCTCTGCTACCGGGTGTTGTGTGCAGGCAGAGCAAGATTGTCTTCCATGTCCTCCATGCTCAGCTGACAGCTTTCAACAGGCATCCTGCACCAAGCAGCCAGGCAGTCTTCCTCAAGAGATGTCCGTTCTAGAATAATGTGGAAAAAAGTCTGACCTTGGGAAAAACACCACAGCTATTAACAGATCAGAGCATTTTATGACCTGCTATGCTGAAAAATTTGTGTAAATAAGCAGAAGATGACGTTTTGCTATCAAAAAGGCAGTACACCAATCAAAAATGCTGCACGTGTTGATCAAGGCTTTTATAGATCTGTTAAACTCTGGAGCAAACAAATAGCAAAGTGCTAAGTATGTAAGAGGAAGGCTCTAAGGCTCTTTGGGGTCCAGTTATTAAAAGATGATTGCACAGAAAGTCTACAGTGGAAGTCATGTTGAATCAGAAGGAAAATAGCTGTTGTGAGGCACATGCAAGCTTTCATTATGTTATGATGACATTACCTTATGACATCACCTGTACTAGCACTCACACTAGTGAAGTACACTTACACCTTGCTGGACAGAAATCTCTCTAAATCCTGTAATATAATGTACATGGTGAGAAATGAAAGGTAAGATTTCAATGGAATCACCCTGAAAGCATCAGTTTCATATTGAAGTTTCACTGGGAAGGAGTCAGAAGCCCTCTGTGGCTTTTGCAGCCTTGCCAGCCAGGCTTTGGGCAGGTGAGGATGCAGTCATCATCATGGCTAGGCTTCATGAATGAAGATTTGGGAAGGGCTCTACCCACGCTTGCTGCAAGCGTGCTGATGGCTAAAAACGCCGATGCGAGATAGGCACAGCAGAAAGTCTCCATAGGCAGTGTTGGTGAGGCACGGTTCTTTCTGCGTTTTCTCCTTGAGACTGATTCTGCGTGTGTTCTCAAAGGAAGCAGCAGCTTTATGGATGGTGTGTCTCCATATCTCCCAACTGGAGATGAGTGGACCACTGATGGTAGTCAATATGGCCAAGGCAGAGGTATTGCTTCAGGGAGTCCTTGTATCTCCTCTTTGGGGCTCCTCTCTTGCGGCAGCCAGTGACAAGTTCACCATAGAGCACGATCTTAGGGAGGCGGTGATCCTCCATCCTGGAGACGTGCCCTGCCCAGCGCAGCTGCGTTCTCAGCAGCATGGCCTCAATACTGGTGACTGCTGCATGTTCAAGGACAGACACATTGGTCACGTAATCAGACCAGTGGATGTTTAGGATTGTGCGGAGGCAGCGCTGATGGAAGCGTTCGAGGAGACGCGGATGGCAGCAGTAGATGACCCACAGTTAAGACCCATATAAAAGAGTAGGCAGCACAATGGCTTTGTAGACACTGATCTTTGTACTTTTCTTCAGGTGTTTATTGCACCAGACTCTTTTATAG
>VWZG01008134.1:42471-54371 GCA_013396735.1 Grallaria varia
GAGGAGCGGGCCGGTGGGCGGTGGGGGGGGGGGGGGGAAGGGAACCCAAAACCAACAACAACAAACCCCAAACAAAAAATCTGCTTTAAGTGAAAACATTTTAGTTAGCTTCAGGATATTAAACCATTTCTCACTCCCAGTGAAATTTGAATTTCCAAAAAAAGTATTATTTTAAATGTGAGAGTTGGCACTTTTAGTTTGAAAAAATGTTGGAAAAATATTTCAACAAAGTCCCTTTTCACTTTTAAACAAAACTAGTTGCTTAACTGAAATGTGTTAGGTTCAGCCTCCTTCCACACTGAATTTAAAGGGAATTTATTATAAAGAACTGTCATACTTAAAAAGATATAAACTCAATTGAAAAACTGAATCAGTTAATACTACAAAAATGTTCACCCAGCAATAACTATCCTTGCTTCTGAGTCTGTTACAAGCACCAAGTAGGTGAAAGCACAAAAAAGATGACTTCAGCTTTGGAGCTAAGGATTTATAATCATCACAAAATTGGATCTATCCCCTTCAGGTTGCAGGACATTTAATAATTCCCATTGAAAACTGATGGTTTACACCAACAAAAGAGCCTTTCCATGCTGCCCAGTACTCATTTGTAGAAGAAAGGCTTGTATTCCCACATCATACATTCAACATTATTTTGGACATAGAGCTGACTGAAATTTTTCTCAAAGCATATTTTTATTAGAGAAAATATGCAGTGAAATTGACTATTTTTCCCCAGGAATACATTAACTAATAAAATAATATGAGAAATTATAAGAATTTATATAAGAAATTACAAGAAATTATATTATTTCTTATTTTTATAAGAAAATAATTGAAAGTATCAATACTTGGAGGAAATTCAGTGTGCTTTATTTGTACTTCATAGGCTATAAACAAGGTTGAAGCTATTCCAAACAAAGGTCCTTACTTTATGAGATGAAATACTTGAAAAAGAGCTGTTTGAAACATTCAAATAATAACTTCTTGAATTCTTACTTCTTTGGGAACGAAAAAAAATAGCTTTTCCTTTCAATTCAGGACAAGATGAAAAGTCAAAGTAGAAATCTTCCATGAAGGAGAAATTCTCTGCACTGACCAATGCTATTGCAAGATCATTAGATGAACAATTACCCACAGTCTGACCAGAAAGCCACATATATTATCATATTGCTGTAAGTTCCCATGTAATTTTACTCCAGAATTTAAGACAGCATTAAAATAGTCACTAGCTAATGCAGGTGGGAAAGAAAACTTTAAACATTTGAGGTAAATGCAGATTTGCATTGTGATAGCTCTGTAAACCTGCACCTACTTCTGCACGGAGTTTGCAGTTCATCTCTATGAATTACTAAAATGAAGACTGACAATAATTTAAATATATTACTTTTTCAGTCAGAACAATTTGAGCAGAAACACCAAGCTAATGTGTTTATCTGCTGGTAATGAGTGGAATGACAAGCCAGGGATGAGCAATAGCTGGTGCTGCAGATTGCAGGGACAAGTACGTGGGCTGCCGTCTGACAAACTATCAGTTGGTTTTGATCCAGGTTAAGATATTGCTAAACTGCTATCTCCCAGCTGCTCATCACGTCTTCCTCTCCAAATCCTCATCTCTGCTGGTTTACCAGCTCAGCTGAGAGCTCTGGATTACAAAGTGAAGCAAGTATGTCACGTGGCAGCAGGTTTTAATTTGTTCCACTGTGAAAAAGCAGGTTACTATGACCCAAATAGGCAAGTTAGCAGAAGCTGTCCTCCCCCAGCAAGTTTCTTTATAACATATGCCCTTTCCCTCAGGGTTTGGAGATGGATGCATGTAACCCTTCATGTAATTTTTGGTGGCAAGACTCAAATATTTCTGGAATGAATCCAGAAACAGGCATGCCAGTAATTTTAGGGTGATCCATCTTCCAATTACAAGTTAAATCTTTCAATAAGATGATCATCACAGCTTTCACTTTAAGAAACAATTTAAAATTTTCCAGCCTGCAGAAAAGCTAAAACATGTAAAGGCTTGAAATAAATCAAAAGGAATAAGAGATACTGAAGATTTCAGCTAGTAAAAAACTTGTTCTTTGAGGAAAATTTATTTACAGTAACAGAGTCACTCTTCCCTGCGCCTCTCCAAGTACACTTATCTGTTTCCATCTTTCATTAAAAACTCAAACCTGAACCATTTTGATGCAGGATGGCACCATCATCCCTGGAGTTACAGTTTAATTACTTTGTGATCCAATTCTCCTCTTTAGAAAAGATGATTTTTTCTCTTTGAATATGAAAGATATCATAAGATCTGCAATGTGTCCAGAGTATTCCGTTTACAGGGTGCTGGATCTACGCTTCCCAGTAGGAATCAGTATTGTCAGTAGTTTACTTTCTTACAATATGTGAAATAACAAAAAATAAAACAAAAAATATTTTACCATTCTTTTTCCATGAAATATTTTTTTTCCTTTTGTGACCATCAAATTGGCCCAATAAGCCCTCTTTTTTTCATTTATATTAAGAACTTACAATGTAGGATTCTTCTCTGAAATACAGTAAATGTATGCCTTGGTGTCAAACCTGCCTTACTGTACAGTCAAATATTTGCAGCAAGTCACACACAAAGACTGATTGCAGATGAAATGAACTCTGCACTTCACTTTAACAAGCAAACAACCTCAAGTACTTCTGAGGTCTTTGTGCACTCCTAGCATCAAACCACATCCAGCTCAGCAGCTCAGCAGTCCCAGGAATGACACCAGAGAGATGACCTGCTCCAGCCCCTGTGGCAGGCCCCTTGGACGCCCACCCTCAAGGCCTGGGAGGGATCTCTGAACACCAGGCAAACAACATGCATGAGAAAAGGGAGGCAAGAAGTGTTGTAACAACACACCTGAGACAAGTCATTGTATGACTTCAACACTACGGCAAACACTGTCAGAAGGCTGTTTCGCCACAGAAGCCACCTCCCCTAAGCACCTTTTATCCAGCTATTCCCCGTCTCAATGTCTGACACCCCACTACTTAATTCACCTTAGGCTATTCTTTTTACCAACAGCACTAGAACTTCATTCCTTCTGATTGCTCCACATGAAAAGTCATGCTTTACAAACGTACATCTACCTCCATCTAAGGCTGACCTGGCATGTATTTAGATGCCTCCATGTTCTTAAAGGATTTTGTGACCCTGCCCCAGGAATCTTCTGGTTTCGGTTTTCAATTTTATTCTAACTCTCACATAAGTAAGAACAGAAAAAAGAACAAGATAATTGCTTTTTCTTGCAGTTCTTCACTTTTTCTATCCTCTGGCAAGTCTGGAGAATTATAAGTGTTTAAAAAGTAATGTAAAAATTTAAAATTATTATTTGAAAATTTAGTGGAAATTGGGAATTTTAATAGTGAAATGGAGTTAGCATCTTTTCCTAAAGAGTAAGTACTGAATAAGTAACCACTTTATTATTAAAATGTAGCCAATTTTCACTCACCTCTGCATTTCTCAATCTGATTTTAGCTCTTTTAGTTCAAAATTTGATTATTTTGTGGGGTGCACAAATACCAAATCTAATCACCAGATCCTGCTGTTACGTTAAATCTCTTCAATGTCCAATACAACCAGTTCCACAGTGTAACAGTTTAGTGATCTAACGATCTAACTGCATCATAGCTTTTATTTTACATAGTTGTCCACAAGCTGGCAAGGATGAAACCTTGACTGTGCTGATAAATGGAGAAGGAGCAGAAGCAATGTTAGATCCAGGTGTTCAGATTTTTTGGTGTCTCTTACAATCATATTTTTCTGCACTGCAAAATTCAGATTTGTCACAGCAGCTGTTTGCAAGCCCTTAAGTTTTGTGTGTGTGATTTGAGGAAAAAGATGTATTTATGTTACTGCTGGATCAAGAGAGCAGGTTTCTTACATGGAAGTTCCCGAATCCCAACTGCTATCATTTAGTTGATGCTTAGCCCAGAGCAAAGCGTTGAACCATGGGGTTTTAGCATCCCCATTGACAAAAAAATTCTTGCAGCAAGCCTGTGCAATGACTCGGCAGAAACGAAACTAAGGAGCAATCGGCAAAGGTTTTTATTTAGGCTTACACTTACACCTAGATAACAAATTATTTAACCATCATTAATTAGCAAAAAATCCCATCAAAATAAATGTGTGTTTTATTTACATTATTTGGACTGATACTTTATACTCTATGACCAGTGATGTGCCCAGGAAAAAAAAAAAAAGTTCTGTACTGATGGTAGTTTACAGCTCAAATTACACACTTGCAGTCCCAAAGGAAAACAAACAGCAAAGAATCTGTCTCTCTCTGATCAGACTAGGTAATGTAGTACCAGAAAGTACACAATATAACTTGCTCATGGAGGAGTTATAACTAGGTGACATTTACAAGCATTCAGCTAATGAATTATGGGGTCTTGAAATAGGAGTTCTCCAATGGGAGCACTATAATATTCCACCCAGAAGAACAGATTCTTTTATGCTCTGGTATTCTATAGCATTTTGATAATAGCAAGAAGATTTATTATTCAAAGTCCAGAGGGGAAATACTTTGTAGATGAGAGGAGAAAATACTATATCATATTCTCCATGCTTATGAGATGCTATGACACAAAATACAGTATCTGCTTGACAGGTTTCAGGTAGCAGAGGTTTAGTCATTAATGGCAGCTGCCTCGTGACAACAAGGTTTTATGAACCAGTTTGTTTCTTTAAAGATATATCTGAAAGTCACCATGCTGACATTAAACAAGGGAAGAAATCAAAGCAGAAGGCACTCTGACATTTTGGAAATGGATTCCAAATCAGATGCTAGGTCTGAAAGTCATAAGATTGCCAATGCACTCAACAAACAAAGTCGGAGAAAAACAGTGCTAGGATTTGTCTCTGCTTCCAGATATAAACGTCAGTTATTGCTTCAGCCATTGTGTAAGTTGTCCACACAACAGCATGGACTTCCCTTAAAAAGACAAAACCCCAAAACTTTAGCAACATATGATCCTATTAAATCAGTGCTTAGTTTACCTTGTGATTCAAAACCTTTGCAACCTCAGGTCATCAGATTCATAAAATACTTTTGAAGGGCATAAATAAGTCATATACCATTGAATCTGATCTATTTTATTTTTATTAAGAGGACCTAACCTGGCCTCATCTAATGCTGAGGAAAAGAAGGAGATCATGGCAACATAGGGGGCAGGGTGAATTCCGTACTGACCATTGCTAATGTGAGAAACAAAGACACCTCAGGATGTATCTGCAGAATGGGTCTTGATTTCATCATAGGGGGTTACCTGGTAGTGGCTGCCTTAAAGGGACCTGAATTTCCTTTTGTGTCTATTATTATAAATTATAACTGTGTTACATTTACTCATCCATATGAATAAAACTGATGGGAGAGGATAAGAAAGCCTTAAAAATGCATTGCTGACCTTGGATCTTCTTCAAAATGTGCAGCCTAATAACATCACCATCTATTTGCCATAGTTGACTCCACCTTCTCTTTGTGTAGTAAGGCAGATCCTTGCCATGCAGATATTTTAGGTTTTGGAACAAAGCAACAGAGAGTTCTTAGCCTATCATACAGCAAGTGGCCTTCCTCAGCCTTATGCAGCTGTTAGTGCTTACCATGTCTAAGGTCCATAAACCTGAATAGAACCAGTCCACTGCTTCCAAGCAAGAAACTGGCCTGCCATAGGAAAATCTTATGGCTACAAGTGAAGTCCTGCCTATTGACTCCTTCTGCAGAACTCTTTCTTTGGTATTGCAAAATACCTTTAACTGGGACATTCCCAAACCTTCAGCACATGTGCTTATGAAGAAGAGATAGCTCCAGCCCTAGTAACTTCTATGCACAGCTGTGACAGGAGGGAGTTATGGGCTGAGAGCCCAATTAGTGAAGCAAGGTTTTATTTTAGTCTCTGCAGCTGACCTGGATGTTCAGTTCTGGGTATGTTGCAAGGGTGTGAAAGGGGTAGAATTTCTGAATCCTGATCTGTTTTATTATGGATGGTGAAAGTTCTTCCTTAATTCTCAGTTTTGTTTTTGAAATTCACTATTTTTGCGGAACTGAATCAAGACAATGACATGCATACCAAGATCTTTCCCTAGATAACTGAGCACTTGGGGAATTCCCTTCCCCATTCCAACCAAGATGCTGAGAGATTCACTATCGTTGCTCACTGGAGTTCCCCAGCATCATTCACAAGAACTTGATCTTTATATATAGGGCTTGGAGAGAGGGAAAGCTTTGTCCTTGGAAAAAGGGAGTGTGCTGGATGCCAGATTTGACCTGTCATTGTAGGCACAAGCAATTGATATGAAGGAATAGCCTATCTTCTCTTTGCAGAGTCTTGGTTGAATCAGACTGCTTAGAAAAGAAAAAAGAAAAGCTCTGACAAGAAAATAATTCTCTTTCTATATAATTATGAAAATTCTATATAATTCTATGTGCTATAGAAATATAATGTTATATGCAAATATATGTTATTCTATATCTTATAAAGACAGAAATATGTCTAAATAAGCAAATATGGACATTTCTTCTTGTCATATGTGCAAATACTGGAGCCTGAGAAACAGAAACTTTTCAAGCTCATTAATTGAACCTGAGCTCAATTCCTAACATATCTTCTTGTATGTCTTCTACCATCCTAGTGTTTCACACTAACATGTACAAATAACCTTACCCATTTTAGATGAGCCAGTAACAGCTCTGAAGCATAAGTACAACTGGGGGAGTTGATAAAAACCCCCATGGCATAGGAGTTAAAATGTCCAAGTTTAAACCCCACTAACTTATGTTCACTGCTGTTGTAGCTGAGTGTATCCCTTGTATGACTAAAATCACATGTGATTAGTAATTAATTCTCAGACAGGCTGCTGGCATCTCTTTGTGAATGATACTCAAAAAAAAAAAAAAAANGTCCCACAACCTTTCCAAGAATTGCACCGACTTGCAATGGCAGAAAATGAACTGTGGTATAGCTATACTTGTGAGAGCTTCCCTGGGCTGTGTATGGCTCCAGGTCTGTGTCTGCAGGTTTAGGCCACTGTTGACCTCAAATGACTTCAAATGAGCCTGTCCACAAAAAAAGTCAGTGTCAGTTAGTGTTCCACAACAAGTCCTCTAAGTAGCAGATAGTCCTGCTTTGGCTGCAGGACAAGCTGTCTTGTGTCTCTGGTGTACATGATGTATTGGTTTGTATATATAGGTGTCACAGCCCTCTCTTGAAAGAAGATAGCTCCTATGCATGGCCTCATAGAGCTGCTAGAGCTGTTCCTTCCTCTACTTGTTGAGCTTTTGCTCCTAAGCAATCAGTTTTGTGCATTAATTGACTTTTTATTTTAGAGAAGTGTATATAGGCCTGATAATTTGCCATTTTTTATCAGAATTGCACTAATTATGGCAGAATGATCAGAAATGAAAGATGTGACTCCATTCCCCACACACAATTTATTACAGTCCCACCATGCAAAAGCTAACAAACTGTATGGAAGAAACTCCAACCAAGTGATTAATAAAGTGGTTCGCTAGAAACAAGAAGGTTCCAGGTAGCCTAGTACAAAACACCAGCATGTTTTTAAAGTAAAAAAAGTGACACTGCTTTGAAGTAGAATTCTTATCACTGCCTGAGATTAAAACTGAAGTTCCCTGTAATCCAAAAAGATTTAAATGTACTCATGCATACGTCACGATGTGTCTTGATTTCCTTGCCAGTGTACTCTTTTGGATTAGCATGTGTGTGCACAGCCCAGCCAGATGCTCCTCTGTGACTAATGAATACAACAGCTTCCTGATCAGTCCTAATTGCTGGGAGCTACCATGTCTTCCTGTCAGTAAGCTTTGATAAAAACTGTAACTAGAAGTTTTGAGGCACATGTGGTCAATAGTTTACTGGGGGATCACCCAGCTCTTGGCGCATTCCTGTTAGTCCTGCCTCTCCTTCTCACCTATCATGATACTGCTAAAGCCAGAAATAAGTTACAGTGCTGTGCAGCAGGCAGTGGTGTGTATATGATATTTTGATCTTTGCTTCCCCATGCAGCCCTGCATGGCACTCCCAAATTCAAACATTTGATGTAGTTCTATGACTTGACCTTCAGCTCCTTTCCCCCTCAGATAAAACACTGAAGTGACATTTATCACACCACCAATTCAGTTTTGTAAGGGAAAAACGAAAAGAAATGGAAAGCACTAGTAGCTGATTCAATCTTGCTAAGTCTCCGAAATCAATCACCTGTGTCGATGCTGGCTAGCTTTTTACTTTTAAAAAACAACAGATCTCGAATAGCATCTTTATTTCTAAAACAAATTGTGTAGGTTGCAATCACTAAAACCAGAAAGGTCACACAGTATGCCAAGGCTGTCTAGTAAGAATATTTCCAAACATATGGAACAAATAATAATACTAACAAAAACTGCTGAAGTTTAGCTATACAAAGAGCTTGTCAGTGCCAAAAAGAATGAAATCCAGTAAAGGTGTTATGTCGTTACTTTGTTTAATGAGGAACTCCATCTCTGCTAAAACCCAGTTTTGTGCTATTAAGCCCCAGAGGTACAATGATCCTCCTTGAGCACTGCAGCTTCCAAGTCAAACTTGCTGTGAGCTCAGAGAGCTCTCCTTGATGCTGCCATGTAAAACTCAGCCATTCACACAGCACCACCAAATGTGCTATCAGAGAGCCCAGCTCTTCCCTCCTACTACTCCAAATAAGAGAGAGCTCCATCAGGTTTCCTGTGACTAAACTGTCATAAAACTTACACAACTTAAGGATTAATTCAGTGGTAAGGTGCAGTCTAGCCTAGCTGCCACCCATAATGGAAGACACAATCCCACATGGTAGAGCATCTTCCCCTCAGACTGGAGACTGATCCATTCTCTCAGTCGCATCATGGAGAATGAAGCCACTATGAAAGCACAGAAGAGACACATAGGGCTGGAAACAGTCTCCTCCCCATGAAGGCAACCCCCAAGCAGAACAGGCAGTATCATATCCCAGAAAATCATTCCCTGCACATGTGTATGGCACTCAAGCTTTTTGGGTATCTCGTTTAGAAGACCTTGTTAAAGAAGAGATGCTTTTCTTGAAAATGTATAATCATAAAGGCATTAAAGTAAGTATCAAATCTCTTGATGGGCCTAGGTTGCAAACACTCAGGAGCTGCAGAAAACTTCTTTTGAGGTCTCTGTTGTTTGGAAACATCCTGCTGTTAAAGCTGTACTATGCAAATTGCATATGTGGCTTTGTGGGCAGATCTCAGCTGTTTATTTTTACACACTGCTAAATACAAATGCTCATGCATTAGTCAATCTACTTACAAATGCATTTCGGAAACATTTGTAATTCCCCTCCCCCTCTCCTCTATATCTCCAAGTATAAAGAATTTCCAGACACAAATACCCATCAGTGAAAAAAGACTGTGATTGTTAGAATTTGAAACTAGAAAGTGCTTAAATAATTCACATTTTGTAGAAACTGACAGCAAAGGAATTGCACTTTCCACAACCTTAGGAATAAATGTAGTTTATTTCACATACAGTTACGGGTTTACAGGAGATTATTTGCACACCTCAGCAACTGCCTCAGCATTTCGTACAGGCTTTGTCTCAAACAAGGAGAAAGACACCAGGTATACTGCCTCAAGAATCAATTTACACTTCACTCTTCTGTTGACTTCAGTGACAGTGTCATGTACCGAACAATGCTGGACCAGACACGGATACTCATTTTCCATTTATGAGTAATCAGAATGAAGTTTCAGTCATTCTGGATTTAAGCCAGTAGAAAATAGCCTCTCCAGTTGTTCACCCACTGAATCCTCAAAGACCTTCTGGCTTGTAGGTTAACGGTATTAAGCCAAATTGTATGATTACAACTTGCCTGATTACCTTAAATAGCAGTTCATGAGAATGATGATGATTTTCTGATGGGATACAATAGAATAGCTCTGGGACCATGAACAAGTACATGCACTAAAGCATTAGAGAAGCAGCAGATTGCTTCCTGAATGACTGCATGACAAGAGGAGTCTCAGCTGAGGTACAAGAAAGGAAGTCCAAGCCACAGAAATTCATTCTTCTCACTCAAAAGAAGCAATAAAAATAAAAGGCCCTGCTTCTGTCATAGAAGCCCAGTTCCAGCACACAGCCAGGCAGCGGCAGAAACACTGCAACACCCTGTGTAATTAATACCTCTGCAGTGGGCAGATCTCAGCCAGCCAGAAAGTGTACTCCACTGTTGTGAGACTAAACAGCACAGTAAACTTCACCTGCCCCATAGGAGGCACTGCCAGTAAGAGGCAGTTTCAAAAACCGCAACTGTCTACATGGATTCTGCCCAGCAATTTAAATAATTGCCTGCTGAGCAGATGAAATGATTTTGCTTGGCTTCTCTGAGTCACAGTGCCAATCCCTACCATCTTCTGGAACTCACTTGGCTAGGTTATTATATCCTGATCCTATAATCAAACCTATGAAGGATAAAAAGGGCCTGTCCTCAGGATCAAGGAAGATCAAGGCTGTAGTATAAGGGTGCGGCAAACCTGAGAGTGCTTATTATAGGAAGTGCTGGCAACGATGCCTCAATATTAAGGTCATCTTATGCTTTGTTTTACATACCTAATGTGAAGATGATGGCTTACATCTTTCTTTCACACACTCTTGTTTTTAGAGTAAGAAAAGGTAAGAATCTTCTAAGATGCTAAGTGTTCAAACTTGCAAGAGCCACATCCTTTACCTACTCCCCACCCAGCCTGGGTTAGGTGCTGAGGGACTCAGAGGATCTATTTGGCTTGCTCTTAAACATGTACAACCTCTCTCAAACAGAAATCTGCACAGATGGCAGGGAAAGAAGGTCTTCAGAAACTGGGCACAGACCAACAAGGCTTTTCTGGAAGTTTAAGAAAAGAATTCCTTTTCTTGTGAATTAACAAACTAATCTCCCCAAGCTGTATCTTCTGCGGCCACAAAATGGATTTACATTTAGTATGTACCTTTTGGGGAAAAAAAAAATCAAAAATAAGGGTGTGCTCTAAGTAAAACAGTTTTTTTCTCTCATCCATCAGGAAGAAGGACCCTTACATCTCCACCACCCTGTGTAATTTCTACGTAGTTACAGCCCCCTGAATGGCTGGCTTCCACAGACTGAAGGGCAGAACCTGCCAAGGAAGGCTCAACACACTGTACTTCTGGGAGCAAGCCCAAGCCTCTGGGAAGAAAGTTCTGGGGCATAAGCCTAACATGCACCAAGAATGGTGTTAGACAGCTACTGCCAATAACACCAAAAGGCATGTTCTGAGCTGGCTGGCTGGGAAGGTTTTGCTGAGGTGATGGCTTTAGCAAGACCAAGTGCCTGTTGAGGGCCCAGAGAAGCAGATTTCAGTCATGGGATGGATTGCAGTGGTGCATCCCTTCAGCTCCATTGGCTCTGGAACCAGGACTGGTCATCTCCTTGCCTCTCTTCTTTCCTTCCTCCCTTTCCTTTCAGCCTAGCCCTTTATCCACAACACTCTGCCGTGCGCTTATATATCAAGTCAGGGACTAACATACTAATTTCCACAACAAGCGTATAATTTACTAATAAAACTTTCCGATTGTATGCAGACCCTCTCACATCTGTCGCTCGCCTCAACCAAGGTGCATTTACGAAACCTTGGGTGCTTCCTTTTCCCCTCAGAAGTGGGTGAGTCGTCAGGTTGCCCCCGCGCTCGCCGGTGGGCCGAGAGGGCGCTCTTTGAAACGAACGGCTCAGGAAAGCTGAGGGGCGGTAACGCCAGGGCCAGAGCACGGTGTCTCCCGGGCCGGGCCGGGCCGGGCCAGGCCAGGCCAGGCCAGGATAGGATAGAATAGGGCAGGGCAGGGCAGGGCAGGGCAGGGCAGGGCAGGGCAGGGCAGGGCAGGGCGGG
>VWZG01008134.1:54713-80152 GCA_013396735.1 Grallaria varia
GGTCCCCTCCGCCCGCCCCCCGCGGGGCCCGGGGCTGTGCCGGCCGAGCCGGGCCATGTAGGGTGGCCGCCACCGCCCCGCCCCCGCACCGGCCCGGCTGCGGGCTCTCGGCTGGCGGCGGCGGACCGAGCGCTGCCCGTGCTGCTTCCTCTGACCCCGCCGTGCTGCCAGCGCTGTCGGGGGGTCGCGATAGCACATGGGGAGGGGATAGGGCCGGGGTATGCCTGGTGCTGTGGAGACCGCAGTCGCAGAGTCTCCTTTCTGCGTGGAAGGAGAGGGGAAGAGCAGATAATCTAGAGGTATTGCTGAAAGCCTTGTCTAATCCCCCGCGTTCATGTTATTTGGAGTAGGTGTGCTCAGACTGTGCAAGAGGGGGTGTTCTGACTCCTCTCTGACTCCTATGACTTCCTTTTTTTCATTGCTATTGTTGACGTGCGATGGAACCTCGTTTCCCTCCTTTATGAAGGTAAAGAAGGTTCCGCGGTTGCCCTCCCGTAACCCCCCCGGTCGGCAGTCGGGAGCACGCGGGGAGATGACAGCAGCTTGTTGAACGGCTCGCGTGCTGGAACAGTTGGGTGGCCTCACTTCCAAAAGTTCTAGCGCTTGTTTGCAGCAGGTCTTCAGAATTCTTAAGGGAAACAACCCCTGGGCTGGAGAGACGGCGTTCTTTTGTTCTGTAAAGCTCTGCTCGGATTTGGCTGAGGAGCTTTTCATAATCCTTGTTTCCCTTCTGCTGATTATATTGTTAATATGCCAGAATAAGTGTGTGTTAGCATACTAGTCCAAACCCAGGCCTTAGCTCCTGTAGTAACATCATCACCTTGCTTGTGTTAGTACTTAAGGCAAGATATCTTCCTCTGCTTTTTCTAGAATTGGTGTGTAGTATGCGATGGTTAAGTCTTCTCCCTGGACAGCTGCTGCCTTCTGCTGCATATTGATGTCATACACCTTAAATTGTGCTGTAATTTGGAGGTTAAGGTTCATGCATCCCTTTTGAAGAGGATTTAGTTATGCTTATTTATGGTCTTCCTCTCTATACCCCTCTTCCAGAAGTACAAAATATATTATTAAAAGAACTTCACTTGGTAAGCAAGTTGAGTACCTGGAAGACTGAAAAATACACTGGCAACTTTATTCTGTCTTCTACGCTGTATGCATGTAAATATCTGTGTGTAATTTCTCTGTAGTGGTCAAGTTTCATCCAGAGAAGAAACGAGTTAAAGAGGGTGAATTGGGGTTGTATTGCAAGCTGAGACTTTTTGTGGGGTCTCTTGTCTCATTTTCTTCCAAGGTTAGAATGCGTTAGCAAACAGAAGAATCCCAGCACAATGGGCACTGCCATGCAAAAGCAGTGTTTTTACTCTGCTGCCTGAACATTCTTTCTTTTGCACTGAATTTTGCATTTACTCAATTAACTTCTTAATTTTGGATTATATTTTCCTTGCCTTTCACTGTGATGTTAGAAGTCTAATGGGCAAAAGAAGCGTTGATTTTAACAAGCAGTACCTGGTAGGAAACTTTCTGGACAAGATTTCCGCATGTTTTTGGACCATCAGGGTTTTAGGTCCTAAAGAGAATATCTTGTAGTCTACAACTTTCTGAAGAAGAAAGCATATGGCTAGTCTTCAAGTGAGCTGCTGATTTCAGCTGTGTAAAAAACCTGTGCTTTGTATTCAACACAATGAAACTAAAAACTAGCAAAATTTGCTTCATATCAATAGACCTATTTCTTGGGCGACCTCTGTTTCAGATGAGGCAAAGGTTCTTTGCCTCTAGCAATGAGATCCAGTGGTATAGGGATGGGAGCAGGGAATAATTTATGTAGTCATCAGTGTACCTGTGGTAATTTCCCATCAGTTTCCTTATCTGCATAATAAGAATAAAGATAATGTATCTGTTGGTGAGATGGTTAGATTGTATAAGGGGCATTAAGTATTCCTGAACAGAGATCAAATAAAGAAGTAGTTACATTATTGAAGGTCACAGAGAAAGCTGTCCTAAGTGCACACTATCCAGTCTCAATATCAAATGAAGGAAAAAGACTGAAAAATCTTGTGATATAAACTGCTTTGGAAAAGGCCTAGAGAGTTAAAATTGCAGGGGAGCTCTAGATTCTGATTTAATTTGCAGGCTACTGTTTTTCATAGTTTCTGAGGTGACACTTGATGTCTTGTTATAATTTTATTGTAATCTGTTAATGCTCCTTGAAGCTACAGTACTCTGCAAACCCTTACCGTCAGCAGAACATCTATTCGAGTAGACTGTGCTGTTTCTTACCAAATGCCCAACACTGATCTAAACTCTTAATGTGAAATCATGATGAAACCATTATAGATTTAAACTTAAGGCATGAGAATGACAGGCACTGTGAGGTAAAGTTTTAAGTGGTGTAGTTACAGCTCTTCATACAAAACTTTAGGTTAGTGGTTCAGGCTGATTGTGATACTTGGTTCTATAGATATTGGAAGGTGGATGGTGTTTTGTTTGTAGAACTTCAGGCTTTTATTTGTCTATTTAGAAGCATCTAGTAGAAACTAGTTTTCCAAAAGTCCTGTTTGACAGAGAAATTTGTTGGAGTGGTAGATTCATTGCAAATAGGATCTTTATATGAGTGTGCTTTACTGACATACCTGTAATGCTCTTACAAAACCTTGTTTTGGCTGAGTCACTATTGTCATCGGATAAGGAATGTGTTTGGATAGAAATGTTCAGCTGGAGTCTTTGGGGAAAAAGAAATAGCATCAAGTCCGTTGACATTTGAAAAAGGCAGTCGAAATTATATTAGAGATAACAAATTGATGACTCACTGTACATCCTAAAACCCTGCACCCTGTGCAAACTTGTAGTAAAGATGTTTGTGTTTTTCTAATTCTTCATTCATGTTAGAAACATATTGACAGAGCTGGTATAACATGCTCATTATGAAATATATTCTCAGCTTTCTGTCATCAACTATTTGAGATAGGTGAGAGGTTTGGGGTTTTTTAACTGGTTTTTTACTGTTTATCTCGGGTTTAAAACCAAGCAGCTTGGAAGGAGAAAAAGCCTAGCAGTTGCTGAAAAACAGGTCTTTCATTTGATAAAGTGAAATACCTGAAAACAGAATAAGTTAAAGTTGTTAAAACTGTCTCTCTTTTTCTCATAATCGTCTTCTACTTTTAATTTTTCAAAATAATATGGGACAAATTCCATCATTTCTACTTTAGTGTAATCTGATGAGATATGTGTGTGTGGATGTCTGTTCAATGGTTATTTGTACGGTCTGTTTTGCTGTATATTGGTCTGGCCATTGTCTACTAACAAGGGTGTATTTTTTTTTATTGAAAAATAACTTTATATGTACAGAATATATGACATATGCATTTCAGTCTGGGATGTTGGAGAGAAGCTGCAGTCATGGTCCATTTACGTTAAAATTATTTTCTTATTTTGCTATGGGAACTGGTTAAACTTGTGTAGTAAGACCTGAAACAGTATATTAACAAGATTCTCGGCCCAATTTTTGTAAATATGCAGAGGTCAGGAATTCTTCGGCAGCATGTATGAATTAAAATATTATGTAAGAGGGATTTATTTTTGGTTTCTTTTGGGTGGTTAAAACTACCTACTCTAATACTGAATGCATTATTTTTTTCCAGTAGTTCTGTTTCTGGTTTCTGAGGAATGGGTTCTTTTCTTTTCTGTTTTCCTGAGTTGACATTGGGGAATAAGAATATCATTGCTCCTTCAGACATATCACCTCAATTCCATGTCTAATAAGTTTTACTGATAATCCTTGGGTATGAACACGAGGAAGAAGCAGCTTGCTACAGTAAAAAGCTTGTTAATAGTAAGCAACTGATTAAGAAGTTCTCATGTGTGAAGACTGAAGATGGACAAATTTTAACTAGACTAAAATGCAGTTTGTAAAATACTCAGACTTTAAATTTATGTATTTATTTTAGTTCTTCAGCTGTTGTAAACTTTCATTCAGCTTTGTTTGGTTTACTTCTGAAGTGGTCAGTGCAATGAACTAAGTGCAGTAGGTCATAATAACTTTTAATAATCTCTTATGGCCTTAAATATAATGAGGTCACCATCCAGTGTGACTAACAGCTAGCAATAAGCTAAAATGACAGAACTCTTGAGAAGTCTGTTAAAAACTTGCTTGTATTTCTATAAAAGCTGCAAAAAATTTCCACATTTGTAGCTCCAGGTAGTGTAAACACATGACTTTTTCAGGGGATTGTACCTATGGAAAGCAATGTCTACACCTGAAATGAAACCTTACTTCTGATCTCATTTCTTGCAGAGTCTGCAGCAATTGAGGAGTCACACTGTGCTCAAGTTCAGAAGTGCTTTACACATGAAATCTACTGGCTCTCTAGCTGATTCTGCCCTGTCACCATCTCAACAGGTAGAGTGCTTTTGTGCCTGAGCCATGCAGCAAGCGTAGCTGTTCCTCATACGGTTATCCTGTGTCAGTGTGTGGCCAAAGGCATATTGAGACCTTGGGGTTTCCTTCTGGGGAACGTGTCAGGGAAGCAAGAATGCATGGCAGATCTGTCACAGAAGTACTCTAATGAAAAGCTTAGTAATTTTGGTTTTGATTTTTAACATTCACTGAGTTAACAGAGATCGAAAAATGCGTTCTGTCATTCATCAGAGCTTCTATTCTAAAATGGAACAAAGTCAGACATAAAGGGCATCTGTGGAAGGGCTACTTCAGTTAAATCAGTGTTTTGCTTTGGGTCATTTTCCCCTTCAATTCTATTTTTTTTTTTTTTTTGCTGTAGTGATTTGGGAGGAAATAACCTCACTGAAATCTCTGAATGGTTGCAAGATGGTTGGCCACTAGGAAGAAAGGAACTCCTAAAGTGCTACTCAAGAGAATGCAAAATAGATTTTTGCTCCTATAGTAGGATATTTGGGTCAGTAGTTTGCTGTAGTTAGACATTTCTTTTTGGTTTGATCTGGTTTGTTTTGTGAGGTGGATAGGTAACTTTAAATTATGACTAAAAAAGCAGTTAGTATATATTCCTTCCGTGCTAGACCACTGATAAAACTAGAATATTTCCAGAAGTATGTGCCCCCCTGAGTTTTTTTCCTTGCAGTAAGAAGCCATGTTTTGAGCATGAACTTTCTCTGCTTCCTTTGTTTAATAAGTTGCTGTAGGCTATGGTCATAATGGTCCAGTATCATCCTACTTATATAGTAGTTTGGGCTTTAGTAATTGGAGCTTCTTCTCATGTTTTCAGTGATTTAACAAAAAAGTAATGTATGCTCATTCTAAATGTTTAATATGTGCAGCCACTACCAGCCAGGGAAGCTGCTCTCTTCTTTGTTGTGTGGATGAATTTATATTTGAGAATGCAGCAAACTCTGATCTATTCAACTGTTTTGAATACACTTTTAACTGATCTCCCTGCTTGTAACAGAAATCAGGCTTGGCCTGATGAACTCAGGGGTGGGAGCAGTAATTAGCGTCCCATAAGGTTGAGGATTTAAGTTTGCCATCTGAAAGATGAGTTCCTGACAGAAGCCTGGGTAAAAGATGGAGGGTTCAGAAATGTGGCAGTTTCTTCTGCAGCGTCCAGAAGAAAAGGGAATTTTTTAATATGGTTTGCATATATTTCCTTGTGGGTGGATTTGGATGCTCCTGGGATTTTAAACCTGTAGTGCAGCTTGTGTGTCTCTATGCTTCTACTTCCTTGAACCAGTAATTTAAGAACCTGTTCGCCTATTTATTTGAATTTGATAGAAGTTGTTGCGACGGTCAAAAAACCACACAGGCAGACTCAAGACTTTGACAGGAAAAGTAAAAGCAAAAGGCAAAGATCCTTTATTCACACACAGCTAAACTTTTATACTATTCTTCTACTGTCCATAACTGTCTCTACTACCCATCATTGCCAGGTGTTCTTGTCCATCAGTCTTAGTCCATCTTCTGATAGGCGGACATCACCTCTCCTCATGCTGGCAAATCTCAAAACACACTCTTATTATTCTTGGTTGTTTTCTTAAACTCCTTCTGCTTTCCCAGGCCTGGCCCAAGGACACAGGTGGTGGTTTCTGCTGCTTTCCCAGGGTTACAGTTGCACTCTGTTGAGGCTGAAGATGTCTGTGGCCCAGTATTCTTCCCCAAGAAGTCTCAAATGTAGTTGAGCTTTATAAGTTTCGTGAAAAAAAGGTGGCTGAGTAATTGAGGTTTCCAATATTAGTAATGGTTGCTGTGATTTCCTGTCCCATTGGCACCAAAGAATTCATGTAGCAGAGAGTAAGCAAGCAGGCTTTGGGTTTAATAATACTAATTACAGCTCTTGTGGTGTAGAAGAAAGTGAGAGCTCTCGCAGCTGAAGCACTGTGTAGTGCCTGAAACCTTTATTATGCTATTTTAATGTTTGTGTTATAACAGCAACTGAAAATCATGTGGCTGTAGCAGCTGGAATTTTAATCCTTTTAATTATGACAGATTTTCAAAGCATGTTCTGGCTGATTTGGTCAGCTGACTGTATAGTATGTACAATAACATCAAGTGATTGCACAAATTCTGACAGCAGTGGTCACCTCACAGGAACGGGATGTATTTTTAGGTTTCTCTGCTAGTAACAGTGTACTTAAGTACACTGAACTGAATTGAAAGTAGTTGCTGACACTACACTATTAGAAAAGGACAGCTGTTTCTTCTTGCTATAGGCATGGATTTGACACTGTCTTCTCACCATATTGTGACAAGGAACACAGTGGGATATAAACACTGTAAACATTATAGGTACATGTTTTATTGACATGTATTTTTCTGTAGGTCTGCAATGACACACTTTGTTGGCCCTTCCAGTTTGCTGTATTAGAGAAAATGAAAGGACTTTTGTTACCTCTAGCAAGAATTTTCTTTATCTCCCAGTTACCCAACAGTTTTTTCCTTTACAAGGCAGTATTTGGGAAGAGGGTGGTTCTTGTTCTCAGTATAGTACTGATGATATATTGGTTAAGGTTATTTAAAGGAAAATTATTCATATGTGGATGCTCTTAATCTATGAATCAAAGAGGTGCCAAGTTTTGTGGTTCACAAAGTTAGCTTTCAAAATAGAGTGAGTCATGGCCATTGGCTGATTAATGAATGTGTTAATTCTTGAGGTCTTACCCATTTATTTCACGAATTTGACAGGGTTGTTTGGGTTTTTTTCCTTTAGACTTAATTTGCAATTTGATAATTGCATTGTGTCAGAAGCCTTAACTAGTTTAAGCAGTCCAGGAACTCCTGACTGCCCAAAGCAGCTATTGAGTTTGAAGCCCAAATATTAAAATTAAAAATGCATGAAAGGTCATTTAATGTATTTAAAGAGACTTTGTAGTAACCTCTAAATAAAATGTGACATTCTGACTAAATTGAAGTTTTCCTGCAGGTGCTGTGTAGTTAAGCAGCACACAGATTTTTAGTGAATGTTCTGCTGATGGTCTACTGATGTCTGAAGAGATTCTAAATTACATGTTTAGATAAGGAGCCAAAGAATTTGAATTTTAAGAGAAATGGCAACTAATATCAAACTTTCTGGTGACCAGTAAAATTCATATTTATGGAAACTGAGAGAATAGGTCACTTCAGCTATGTAATTGATTGTGTGTATAACTGCTTCTTTATAAAAACAACCTGAAGCATCTGCTATAGAACAAATTAGCGTTTACCTATTGATTTGGTATTTTAGTGTCTGCTTTGGCTTTCATATCCTGTCTGTTACTGAAATTTGATGTTGTCACCAGATTTTGCTTCTTTCTTGCACACTTCAAAATGTCATTTGCATGTGTGAAATCATTAAGTTTTGATGAATATTAGCTTGTGTGTGAAGGACTCCAGAGGCCTGAGAAAAGCCAGTATCATCATGCAACTCAGGTTTCACAATCTGACTTGTAAAGACCAAGATAGTGTGCTGGGGAGGAGGATGTTTTACTGTCTTAATAGAATGTTCTGTGTAAGCTCACATAGGCTATTTAAAGATAGTATTTAATGATGGTAGACTAATTTAGGGTATGTCTACAGAAATGGTGCAGGCAAAGAGGAGCTTAGTTTGACTGCTCTGAGCTGCTGCATGTGGGCCAGCTTTGGCCTAGAAGCAGTAGAATAGTGCTGGCTTAGCATCATGTGCTACCTAACACACCTGCCCACTGCTCTGCAAGTGGCTCACTTCTGGCCAGCTTCATGTGAGCAGGGTGCAGAGCTTTTTACAAAGTAGGTAAACAATATATATTTTTTATTTTTTTAATTATAAATCATAATTGTGTCTAATTGATTCAATTAAGCTTTACTGCTACCGGGCTGTTGCTTTAGGGGAGCAAGACTGTTCAGATACATGAGAGAAGGGCTGAAGTCTCCAAGGGCTCCTGCACTATAAACTAGTAATTGTCTTTTTCAATGCTGTTTCCATTTTGTCATATGCACTTTAAAATACACACATAACCTGAGAGCTTCCTTTTGTTGTCTGCTTACCTGTTGACTGGAGGAAAACTGCAGTTTGGTTTCAGTATTGATGCAAATTTTTGAGACTTTCTTTGGTCTAGCAACAGGCTGCTGTGTTTGGCAATAATTAATATAGAGCTTTGCTGGAAGAACTAAAAATCTCTTCAGAGAAGTCCAATTTTTTTTTTCTTTCTTTACTGAACATGTTTCAGCTCTTTGTAGTAGATGCTATCTGACTTAATTTCAAAGTTGAAAGCAGGTTGTATGCCAAAAAGGTTTGCGAAAATGTTTTGCAAGTTAGTCAGTCATTGAGTCCGGTGACTGATGCACTTGACAACTTATTTGAAACTTACTTGTTACTCAGCATATAAATGCTAAGGTATGGTGGGGGAAATATAGCTATGTTTTGCCTGCTAAATGTAGCACATATGCTTCTTTGTTAGAAGTGTTCAGGAGAGTGGGTGGCTAAAATATTTAAGTCATCCAAATTAGGAGGGATAGAGGGATCAGGACTGATTGCTACTTAAAGTTGGCATGAATTTCAAAGCTTTATAAAAGAATACAAGTGAGTGAAGTGTCACATAGATTTCTATTTAAATGCTTTAAATTATTTAAAGTGGAGTATCTACAAGGCAGTTTGTTTCCTTTTACCTTCAGTTTGAACAGAAGAAATAATACTAAGCAGGTTTTTTTTTAGAGCAATTTTAAATTAAGAAGCGTTAATGCATTAAAACTGAAGTGTTTAGCCCGAAGACAATGCATGAGAGGACTTGTTAGCTAGCAGAATAAGGAACCATTTCTATCAATCTTAAATTATTTGAACATTTTATTTCTCAAAAAAATTGCTACAGGGTGGGGGAGTAAGGAAAAGATGGAATTGAGCAATGTGTTTTTGAAACAGTATTTTCAGATTTTGCTCTCCACAAGTCATTCTCTGATATCTCTGAACTTTAATGCCTACTGGTATCACTTATGAGAGGGAGTTTGTTAAAGCATAGGGGAGAGCCTGGTAGCTGGTGTGGGCCTGCACTCCAGCTAATGAGTCGTTGAAGAGTCTTTCAAAGTATGGCACAAAGATGCAAAGTTTACTTTTCCTTTTTCCTGTTTTTTTTTCCTTTTTTCCCATTTTTTTCCTTTTTTTCCCCATTTTTTTTCCACGCCACAGCAAAGAATTGAATTTTTTGGTTGTGTCAATGTGTTATTATGGATTATGCAATGGATATATATGTATTTGGATTTTTATTGTTTGGCCTTCTTATGCAGAGTTGTTGTGATACCCTTATACTTTGAACTGCTGGTATTGTAATCAGGACTGCAATAAGATGTACTAAAAAATTGCATTTTGTGGGTCGTAGGTGAAGAAAAAGAGTGAAGAGCTGTTGTAAAGGGCTGCAGTCTGTCAGATGTATGGAGTGGGGGGGAGAATGGGACATGACAGGGAATGGAGATACTCACTGAGGGCTGCAGATTGCCTTAAACAGGACTGCATAAAGAGGGTGCCAGCAGCTTAGGTGGTAGCAGGCAGCCTGAGGAATATGTTGCCTCTGTTTAACTTAGAGAACTGGAGATGAGGATAAATCTGTCTTCCTTTATTTTGTCTCTCTTCTCTGTACAGTTGTATGCTTTTTGATTTTAGCTGTAGACTATATAGTCAATGATCATGGGGGTTTTGTGTTGGTTTTTTTTTTTTTCCCCCTTGAACCATCTATTTGCAGTGGACAGGGGAAAAGGGCTGTTCCAGAGGGAAGGATTATACAACATTTTTACCTAAGTTGCATATATTAGACCTGGTAAGTAAATGTATAGGCTATGTTTTGGACTCTGACACAAATGTGTATTTTTAATTTTCAGATGAACTTTTAATCACCATTTCTTTCAAATAAGATCTTATATACTTGTTTTCTTAAAATGGTTACTGACCAAGGATGCAAAAATGCAACTAATAGTTAGAATATTAACTCAATATTGTTAATATTTACTATGCTGCTGTCTCCTTTCTCTTTACTCAGAATTGGATTTACAGTCATGGAGGAACATCAAGAACATATACACTGTGTGAACTGTGTCAGCCGTCGTTGTATGACCAGACCAGAGCCAGGCATTTCCTGTGATTTGATTGGCTGCCCATTGGTTTGTGGAGCAGTTTTTCACTCCTGTAAAGCTGAGGAACACCGCATGTTATGTCCACTTGAAAGAGTGCCTTGTCTGAATAGTGGCTTTGGATGTCCCTTCATAGTAGCCCGAAATAAAATCGCTGATCATCTAGAAGTTTGTCCTGCAAGTGTGGTATGTTGTACCATGGAGTGGAATAGATGGCCAGTCAGTTACGCTGACCGAAAATCTTACGAAAACCTGAGTAAAGATGTTGATGAAGTGGAGCAGCTAGATATGGCTTTAGCCCTTCAAGACCAGCGCATGTTACTAGAATCCCTGAAAGTAGCAACTATGATGTCAAAAGCAGGTGAACAAATGCCAGAATCCAGAGAGCAAACTCCTGTCAAATCAAGTGCCCCAGATACTGCGCATACAAATGGTTTGATGCCTGTAGATGAAGAGTCCTATGGTGCACTTTATCAAGCTACTGTAGAAACAACGAGGAGTTTAGCTGCTGCTCTGGATATTCTGAACACTGCTACAAGGGACATTAATATGTTAGGTTCAAACACCTGCATTTCACCACATGAAATGAAAGAAGATACTGAGATTAAAGAGCAAGCTTCTAGTGGCATTATTCAGGATAAAAAGCCTGACTGTGAATATCCAGATGAAGATAATGTAGGAGCAGTTGGGGGAATTAACTTTGATAGCCTGAGTCAAAATTCACAAATGGAGCAAAATGGTTCTAGTGATATCTGTTATGATGCAGTGCAAAATCACGACTTAAATCTAAACCTCAGTAACTCCTCACTTTTGTGTAATGGCTTTCACGTAGAAAATGAATGTTCAAAGGTGTTGGACCAGAATGAAGATCTTGGTGTATCTGATTCAAAACCGTCCAGTGTAGCAAACGGTGAATGTACTGCATCTCATGATGATGAAGCATTAGAGTCTTGCAGCTCCTTCCCTGTAACAGCACAACTAAAAGAAGAAGCAGTATCAGCTGATCACTTAGTTAATGGCAATGTTAATCATGTACTACTTCCCCATAATGCTAATGAAGAAGAAATGTTAGAGAGACAAGTGGAGCAAGAAAGACTGAGAAACATAGATGCGTTTTTGCTTTTGCGGCATCGATCATACAGATTCCTTGTTAACCACTATTGGTCAGCACCAAAAGAAGACAAAGCTGTTGATACATCAGATTTGGAGATAACAGAAGATCCTATGGGTCTTCAGGGGATTGATCTAATCACTGCAGCTCTGTTGTTTTGCCTAGGAGACTCTCCCGGAGGTAGGGGGATATCAGAAAGTCGTGCTGTCGATGCGTATCATGTTGACTTTGGGACCCAAACATTTTCTCTCCCATCTGCTATATTGGCCACAAATACAATGGTGGGGGAAATAGCTTCAGCTTCTGCATGTGATCATGCCAACCCACAGCTCTCAAATCCAAGTCCATTCCAGACCCTTGGACTGGATTTGGTATTGGAATATGTGGCTAGATACCAAACAAAACAGCGTTCAATGTTTACATTTGTTTGTGGACAGTTGTTTAGAAGGAATGAATTTTCATCGCATTTTAAGAATGTGCATGGAGACATTCATGCTGGCCTTAATGGCTGGATGGAGCAGAGGTGTCCTTTGGCATATTATGGGTGTACATATTCTCAACGAAGGTTTTGTCCTTCAACACAAGGGGCAAAAATTATTCATGACCGCCACTTACGGTCATTTGGAGTTCAGCCTTGTATATCCATGGTATTAGTGGAACCAGCAAAAAGCTGTTTAATTGGACTGCACAATGACCATCTGAGTAGTCTACCTTTTGAGGTGCTGCAGCACATTGCTAGTTTTCTAGATGGCTTTAGTTTATGTCAGCTTTCAAGAGTGTCACGTTTAATGAGAGATGTGTGTGGAAGCTTACTTCAAGCACGTGGAATGGTGATACTGCTTTGGGAGAAGAGAAAGTACCCAGATGGAAGTTCTTGGCAGGTGAAAGAAAAGGTAAGGTTTGATTTTTTATTTTTTTTTTTATTTATTTTTTTATTTTGAAGGTGAAAGGGAAAGTACTAAACTGGTCATGTCCCTGGTTTTTCTCTTAATATTATCCCTGTTACTACTGGCTCTTGGTATAATAACCTTTCAAGAAAGAGATTGTATAGAACAAGTGAAAATTGCTAGCAGTTTGGCTCAGTCTTCTTGACACTTGTAGAAGTTGAGGTAGAGTCTGTCTAGTTTTTACTGGATGTAGGTAAATTAACTTCTGGGGTTTTTTCCAATATTTTAAAATATTAAAAGGCTTCTTCATGATTTTCTTTAAGATCAATATTTCACAGAAGTGGGAAAGCTGCCTACAAGGTTTGCTTTTCTTGCCTTTGTAGTATTCACAGCAGGTTTTTTTTTCTAACCGGTTGAAACAATATCTGTTGCCATGATATTGAGTGCCTTAAATATTGAAATAATTTAAAACCTTTGGATGACCTTTGTGTAGTACAGTTTTCACTGTTCTCCCCACCCCAAACTGCAGAGTATCTACAGCACTCATTTGGAATTGCAGAAGTTGTTAATTTCAGAACCAAATTGTTGTGACTTGGTCTTGCAATACTTTGTCATCTAGCTTCTGATAGCATCTATTTTGTAGACACAAAAATTATTACCTGTGTTTCTTCCCAGTTTTCAGAGTTGTCTTGGAATCCGAATCGGTCCAAGACTGACTATACAGAATTTAACACTGTATATTTTTGTTATGTAGATTTTTAGTATGATTTATAGTAGATGCATAACATTGTCTTAAAGTTTTATAGCCCAAGCATTTAATTTTCTGCTCCGAGTTCAGGTATCTTAAAACATTTTGAGACTAAGTGCAACTTATTTTCTAGGTTTGGCGCTTCAGTACAGCCTTCTGTACTGTAAATGAGTGGAAGTTTGCTGACATCGTGAGCATGGCTGATCACTTGAAGAAATGTAGCTATAATGCTGTAGAGAGAAGAGAGGAGGCTGTTCCGCTGCCATGTATGTGTGTAACACGAGAACTGACTAAAGAAGGACGTTCACTGCGCTCTGTTTTGAAACCAGTACTTTAAGTATTGCAACCACTCCAATTGCACATACACTCAAGCACCTGATATAACCTCGGTAATATTACGTGACACTTTATTAATGTACTAAAGATACTTTCTAGCTAAATCTCCTCTGTCACTGTGTATATAAGGTTTGAAGTGACATTTATTTTTTATAATACTGTTTAGCTGGAAAGTAATGAAAGTTGCCTTAACGTCTGAAAAATTCGGAACTTGCTGGACAGGGTAGTTTTATCTAACTTATATAATTTAAGAACAAAATCCTAAGGTGTGTTTTCTGATTCACTGGTGCCCATGTTGCTGTTGACTGATAACATTTCAAAAATGGCCTCTAAATGGTATGCATATTTAGATAGGAAACACTGAATTGTAGTGAGAGAAAATCCTGTCCAAATGTACTTTCTGTATCTGGTCTATTTTTCTTTAACAAATTATTCAAATATTTGAAAGGTAAGGAAGAATTCAAAACTTTATAATAGACGGCTCAAACACAGCTTTTAAGCACATCTTTTCTCATTAAATCAGTGTTCTAATGCTCTTCCTAGTTAACAGGTGACCTAGGATCAGCTTTTTTTTAAAAAAAATTTTTTTTTTTTAGGAATGATCTAAGTGAACTTAGATTTACAGCAGCTTAATTTTTAGTACAACCTTGTTTTGACATGTCAACAATTGCTATTTTTCTTCTGAACTCTTAACAGTTATTTTATTTCTGGGAGCAAAACTTTTAGAGCTAAAAACATGGAATCCTCGTTTTTACTCTCACACCTACAATGACATCAATATCAAATGTTCAAAATATGTTTCCTTGTCCTGCAGTTGGCTGAGGGTTAAATTGCTTGAGCAGTCAGAAATTCTAAGTATGTGATGAACAGTTACGAATTTATAATGCAGCTAATGAAAGGGCTTTACTTGTTCTATGGTATTGTGAGATGTATTGTCTCCTTTTCTGTTAATTTGTCTATAAAAATGCTGCTTTTTTTAAGTAGCATTTTAAACTACTGGTATGTATAGCAAATGTATCATCTTCATAAGATGAGACATGATTTGTTAATTGCATAAGGCATATCAGAAATGTACATTCAACCACATTTATTAAACAACTCCAATTTGTTTCCAGTCTTCCATAAGAAAAGATCTTACAAAGCATTTGTGAACAGAGAATACATGCTATGAAAAATGGCCTGATATAGCAAAACTGTAATAACTTGAACTGACTTTCCAACTTGTTTTTATTAATGTTGGTGTCTCTAGCCTGTTGCACTTAGCAACTGTGCCACAAAGCTAAAACAGAAACAGACCAGAGCTTGGAACAATGAAATACAGTACGTATTTCCATTATAGGAAAAAAATAAGACATTAGTAAGGAGGATATGTTTACAAAAATGGCTAAATTTATTACTCGTAATTTCTGTACCGCATACTTGTTTATGGCTAGTCTGGCTGCAGTTCACATCTTTGGTATCCGTGCATTTCCCATTCTGGGTTCAGTCCAGCTAAGCCTTCACTGCCTTTTTCTATTCAGAGTGCTACAGGTGCCCAGAAAAAAAAAATAAATCTAATTCTTCAGTGCCATGAGTTGAAATTATAAGAGCTCAAACAGAAGTTCTGCCTGGATCTTCAAACTACATTTTCTCCTTCCAGTAACTTCTCTTCTTTTTGTTTGAAGAGAAGAAGGGAGTAGACCCTGTACAGATGTTAGCAACATTTGAAGTAATTCTTAGCTGTTACCCGCAGTTATCTGGAAGGGAGAACCTAGACTGATGTACAGAGCTGACTATACCAACTGGGTTTTAGGTAGGAATTTTACACCCCAGCCCAGTTCTCTGAATGCATTGAAATGCTCATTACCCACAAATTCTTCTGTACAAGGCAGGAGACAGACTTTCATCAGTTCATCTTTTAGCTCTAATGGCTCCTTGCTGCTGCTCTCCAGTATTTAAAAGTAGTTGTGTGACTGGAAGGTTCCTGAATGTTGAGGATATAATGTTTGTATTTATGGCTAAATTTAGTTTAAAACATCTATCTGGGGTTACTGGTATTTTCTAGTGAGCAATGTGGTGGGTTTGGTACTCAAATTCTTTGTAACTACTCAGAACCCTGATAAGTATGGTAGGCAGGCAAATGTCTTGGTCGCTTATGGAAAGGAGGGTGTTCAGTTAGAGGAACTGGTGTTGGTAGAACCTTGCTTGTAGCACAGTGCAGAACTGCATCTAAAGTATTGTCAGTTGTTGATCTAATCAAATGAACTTTTTAAGTATTCCTAAGAAATAACACTTATTTCTCAATACATGCACTTTCATTTTCAAATGTAGATACTGGCTTTTTTGTTAAATTAGTTAACTTTTTTTTTATGAGAATACAGAGCTATTAAAATATCAATGTTGTAAACAACATCTCTGCCTTTTGAACTGCTCCAAATGCAGGAACACAGTATAGTTAGAATAAAACCTTTTTTTTTTACACTGCTATGCAGTTTGTAAAACATCTATGGTGTATAGTCAGTCTATCAAAATGTGACTTATTCACATTTGCCCTTGAATTTTAAAAATGTTGTATCCCTTTCCTGGTACATCGTCCATACAGCATATATAGACAGTGTTTCAGTCTTTCTTCTACTTGATACCATGTTGCTACTTTGTTTAAAATAATATGTTTTCAATCATTATGCAATATTTTTTTTCAATGTCTGTTGAAATCCTAATAAAACTTTTGGAGTTTCTCTTTTAGTATGATTGTACTTTCTTTAAAGCTTATCCTCAGCCTTCCAATGTTCAAGTATGGTGCTCAGTGTCTACCTATAGGATTCCAGTAAGTACTCAAAAAATAAAGAAATTGACATAAAGGAAACTACAAACATTCAAACGTTGCATAATGTGGAAGTGATTAGTATTTATTCACATTCATTTCAATATGAAGATTGGTCATCAGTTTTTACACTTATATAACCATTTCTATTGCTTTAGTTTATTATGCAGCAGAGATTCCCTTCCACAATTAAAGCTTTAACTACATAACATTGAAAAGACATATTGTGCCTTATAGGTTTATTCTGGTTGATTTTTTGGAATAATAAATTGGAAAGATCTGATCAATATGTTATGCTGCTGGTTTGCAAAGAACATTTTCTGTGTGTTGTCTCGTGAGTAAAGTTTTCTGTAGAAAGTTGTTGGTTAGAATGATACAGAGATAAAAATTTAGGGTGTTTTTTAGATAATGGTTGTAGTTCAGGCACTTTATAGGATGGCGAAACATAAAAATAGAAGACTGCCCAGAAATTGACCTTTTGCCCTGACATTTGCTAATACGGGTATGCTAATAGTCTTTACAAATAAAAATGGTACCCCTACTACTTACATTTAATAATAAATTAATCTAAACTGTGTCAACTAAAATGATGTGTTTCATGGTTTAAGTTCAGCCAGTACAAACTTGTGACTATCTTACTTTTTAGACAGGCCACATTTTGGTTTTCCATCTCCATAAATAGGTTAGATACTCTGCTGTGTAAGGAAATATTTTTTGTCTCACTTTAACTTCCTTGATGTTTAAAGTATTTTAGAGGATTTTTAGCTTGTTTTCCTGAGAATACTACTACTAAAACTATCTTCATGGGTCTTCTCTGCTGCATACTTTTCTAAAATGAGATTTAAGCTCAGTAGAGAATTCAATGCTTGCTGTAATATCAGATTTAAACTCTTTCTATTCTAGAATGTCTATTCAGGCAGCTTTGATCATCTTCAGATGAGCAAAACGTAGTAGTTTTTTTATAGCACTGAGGAAAAAAAAATCAGATACTGTTTGTAAAAAGTTTTGGCATGTAAAATCAGAGTTTAAAGAATGGGATTCTTATACTGTGACTGTTTGGCATGTAGTGAATCTTGAAGCAATAATCCAAACTAGCAAGGAAAACTGAATGAAGAAGTAGACTTAAGATAACCAAAGCATCCAGTCCCAGCATATACTCTTCTGAGAGACTGTGTGAAAATGCTGGAGTTTGACCTGTGCATTCTGCAACTGTGTTTCATGACCACTTATCAGTCTTTCCATGATAGTAAGAGTTATCCTGCTGCTACTTAAGCTCTAATGGGCTTTAGTTATAAACTGTCTCCAAATACTGCCAGTATTCCTGAATCAAGTATTAGTTAAGTGAACACAGTCCTTTCTACTGAATGCAAGGTATATATTTGATGTTGGTTGGTTCTACATGCTGTTGGTATCAGAGGCAGTATTTGGTAACAGTAATAGAAAAATAAGGTCCTTTTGGAGACAGAGGATTCATCTGTTTGGGTTCTATCAGTGTGTGCCAGGAAAAGGGAACAAAAATATGTTAGGGAACGCAAGGAACAAGACTGATAGCGTTCAGTATAGCTTGCTAATGGCTCAGTAGATGAGAAAACATTATTAATTGTCATTAGATGCAGTATGAAATGTGATGGCAAAAGTCCACACCTCTATTTTTGCAAACCAAATTCTGTGACACGTGCAGCAGTAGCTATACAGACTTGTTACAGCATCAAGTAGTAGAAAAATGTTTACAAAATAAGCATGCATGATTTTAACTGCAAAATACAGGAAAACTAGAATTTCATCAGGTATGAATTCACATAAGGTTAGATTTGTAGAATGAATCACGAAAATGTGATTTCTGCCTTGAGGATGTTTCAGTGTTCTGGTGCTTAGTTTGATCCTAAACTGTGCTGACATTTATTTATTTATTTTAAATCATAAGAAGAATAGTAGTAGGAAAAGATTAAAAGGCTTTGCAAAATCATTTCAGTTTGAGAGTGTGATAGAGTATTATTGCACTGAGGAGTCTACAATTAAAAAAAAGGAGCACAAGCAATAGATTGTGATACATGCTTTTTGATTAAGATTTGTTTTTTTTTTTTTTTTTTTTTCCCCTAAGGTATGTTTTCAAGTATGTCACAAAAGAGCCATCTTCAAGCTTAATGTGACTTAATGGAGAAAATTCCGCTAGTAAAATGAAAGTTGGGTTGCGTTAGTATTTCCCAGCGAAGGGGTAGGCTGCATAACAAAATTAATCTGATTATGTGACTGGTTAGCAAATGAACAATCAACCTGGCAGGAATCTATGTTGGACTTTGTTCAGAAGTGTTAATGTTTGATCATTACGTGTTCTGTAATCTTCTTGTATATTGTGTACTCCTTAGTATTACTATTATATACTTGTGCTCCACATGTGATTCTGGAGGCCTTTGCTGCAAAGAGGAAATAATGTGCCGCTTAAGGCGATTTGAAACTTGGTTAAGGTATAGTACGGGTGTTATGAACTGTGACAGCTGTTTATGATCATCAGCTGTCATTGTGTATTTCAAGAGTAAGGGAGGACTGGATTCCTTGTTGCCTAAGCAAGGTGGCTTTACTTATGTCATATGGTATTGCACTCTGCATGTGCTTTTTAATAGACAGATGGGTAGGATGCTCTTGAATTAACAGTGCAGTAAGACTACTGAGCAGATAGGATTGCACACAACAAAAAATAGTTTCTGTATTTTGTGACAAAACTGGTTCAGTCTAAGTGATCTACATCTTTGACATCAGTTAAATGGAGTTGCAACTTGTAATCTTTTTCAGTTGATGCCATTTTAGATGTGCACAAAAGCATTTATATTAAAGGTTAAAAAAACCCACACCAAAGCAACCAAGAAAGAAAACCCGTATCCAAAAAACCTACCCCAACAATAAGAAAAATTCTCAGTGATTTATTTTTTAAATATATAAACTGTATTCACTGATGTTTGTTAGAAGAGCCTGGCAACTAATTAGAAAACTCAGTTTCTGTATTTTGTTCAAATGAAATCTACTGCCTATAGATAAGAAAGTGTATATTTTTAATGACAAACAAAGCCAAAACAAAATGCATTTACAAAAGCTGCATGATTGGCAATATCACTTTTCCACTGTCCTTTTGATCTTCAGGTGAAACTTAAATGATCCCAGATTTGCTAAATTTACCATCCAGATTTTTGTATTCTCTTTGACTCGTTCAAGTATGTAAATGGAAGAAAAAAAAATCTCCAGGCTTTTATAGGTGTTTATAACAGGCTGAGACAGTTTAAAGTACAAGATTTTATCCCTGACCTTTGTCATGATTGTAGGGGTCTTTGCCAACATGCTGGTGGTTATTTGGTACCTCAGATGCAATAAGATAATCTTTTCAACCCTATACTGAAGATCAGGGAGAAGGGCAATTCTCCTGTATAGCTGTGGTCCTCCATACTGCCTTGAAACTCTTACGCAGTGTCCCCACTGCTAGCCAAAGCTAAGCCCATCCATGAACTGGGGGTGCCTCTGAGAACATAATTAAGAAAGGGTAAAAACCACTGTGAAATAGATGAGAGAGAGGAGTGACAACAATGTAGGAGAAACAGCCCTGCATACACTAAAGGTCAGGGAAGAAGGAGGGGGAGGAGGTCTTCCAAGTGTGGGAACAGAGATTCCCCTGCAACCCGTGGTGAAGCCATGGTAACGGGTCATCCCTCTGTAGCCCATGGAGGAGTGCACAGGAGCAGGTATGAGCTCTGCAGCCCATGAAGGACCCTTGTCAGAGCAGGTGGATCTACCCTGAGGGAAGCTGTGGTTTGTGGAGAAGCCCCACAGGAGCAGGCTCCTGGCAGAAGATGCAGCCCATGCAGAAGCAGGTTTTATGGCAGGACCAGTGATCCTTTGGGGAAACCATTTTTGAGCAGTCTGTTCCTGAAGAATGGGACCCTGTGGGAAGGACCCGTGCTCTAGCAGGTCTTGAAGAACTACAGTGCATGGGAAGGACTTGTATGAGCAGCTTGTAAATGACTGTATCCTGTGGCAGGACCTCACTGGAGCAGGGAAAAAGTGCATGGAGGAGGTAGAAGCAGGGAAGAGGAGCTGTCAACTGACTGCAACCTCCATTCTCCATCTCCCTGTGCTGGTTGCAGGGGGGCAAGGGAGACACGAGAGCTGGAAGTGAAATTGAGCCTCAGAAGAGAGGAGTGGAGGGAAAGGTGTGTTTAGTTTTGCCTTTGTTTCTAACCATCCTACTGAATTTATTTGCAATAAATTTACTTTTCCGTAAGCTGATTTTTTTGTGTGTGTGTGACAGTAATTAGTGAGCAATCTCCCCATCATTATCTCAGCCTGTGAGCTCCATCTTATTGTTTCCCCATCACCTTGAAGAAGGGGAGTTAAAGTGGCAGGTTCAGTGTCTGGCAGCCATCCAAGGTCAAACTCAAGGACAAAATCCATTAGAAAGCACTTGGAATCATAGAATCATTAAGGCTGGAAAAGACCTCTGATCATAGAATCCAACCTTTAACCAAACACCACTTTGTCAACTGGACCATAGCGCTTAGTGCCATATCCAGTTGTATCTTAAACCCCCTGGGCAGCCTGTTCCAATGTTTAACCATCCTATGAGTGAAAAAATTCTACCTTGTGTCCAACCTGAACTTCCCCTGGTGCAGCTTGAGGCCATGTCCTCTCATCCTGTCACTGGTTGCCTGGGAGAAGAGACCGACCCTCACCTGGGTACANCCAACATGCTGGTGGTTATTTGGTACCTCAGATGCAATAAGATAATCTTTTCAACCCTATACTGAAGATCAGGGAGAAGGGCAATTCTCCTGTATAGCTGTGGTCCTCCATACTGCCTTGAAACTCTTACGCAGTGTCCCCACTGCTAGCCAAAGCTAAGCCCATCCATGAACTGGGGGTGCCTCTGAGAACATAATTAAGAAAGGGTAAAAACCACTGTGAAATAGATGAGAGAGAGGAGTGACAACAATGTAGGAGAAACAGCCCTGCATACACTAAAGGTCAGGGAAGAAGGAGGGGGAGGAGGTCTTCCAAGTGTGGGAACAGAGATTCCCCTGCAACCCGTGGTGAAGCCATGGTAACGGGTCATCCCTCTGTAGCCCATGGAGGAGTGCACAGGAGCAGGTATGAGCTCTGCAGCCCATGAAGGACCCTTGTCAGAGCAGGTGGATCTACCCTGAGGGAAGCTGTGGTTTGTGGAGAAGCCCCACAGGAGCAGGCTCCTGGCAGAAGATGCAGCCCATGCAGAAGCAGGTTTTATGGCAGGACCAGTGATCCTTTGGGGAAACCATTTTTGAGCAGTCTGTTCCTGAAGAATGGGACCCTGTGGGAAGGACCCGTGCTCTAGCAGGTCTTGAAGAACTACAGTGCATGGGAAGGACTTGTATGAGCAGCTTGTAAATGACTGTATCCTGTGGCAGGACCTCACTGGAGCAGGGAAAAAGTGCATGGAGGAGGTAGAAGCAGGGAAGAGGAGCTGTCAACTGACTGCAACCTCCATTCTCCATCTCCCTGTGCTGGTTGCAGGGGGGCAAGGGAGACACGAGAGCTGGAAGTGAAATTGAGCCTCAGAAGAGAGGAGTGGAGGGAAAGGTGTGTTTAGTTTTGCCTTTGTTTCTAACCATCCTACTGAATTTATTTGCAATAAATTTACTTTTCCGTAAGCTGATTTTTTTGTGTGTGTGTGACAGTAATTAGTGAGCAATCTCCCCATCATTATCTCAGCCTGTGAGCTCCATCTTATTGTTTCCCCATCACCTTGAAGAAGGGGAGTTAAAGTGGCAGGTTCAGTGTCTGGCAGCCATCCAAGGTCAAACTCAAGGACAAAATCCATTAGAAAGCACTTGGAATCATAGAATCATTAAGGCTGGAAAAGACCTCTGATCATAGAATCCAACCTTTAACCAAACACCACTTTGTCAACTGGACCATAGCGCTTAGTGCCATATCCAGTTGTATCTTAAACCCCCTGGGCAGCCTGTTCCAATGTTTAACCATCCTATGAGTGAAAAAATTCTACCTTGTGTCCAACCTGAACTTCCCCTGGTGCAGCTTGAGGCCATGTCCTCTCATCCTGTCACTGGTTGCCTGGGAGAAGAGACCGACCCTCACCTGGGTACAACCTCCTTTCACGTGGTTGTAAAGAGGGATAAGGTCACCCCTGAGCCTCATGTTCTCCATGTGAAGCAACTCCAGCTCTCTCAGCCACTCCTCAGAGGACTTACTCTCTGGATCCTTCACCAGCTATGTTGCCCTTCTCTGGACTTGCTCCAACACCTCAATGTTCTTGTAGTGCGGGGTGCAGAACTGGACAGAGTACTCAAGGTGTGGCCTCACCAGTGCTCAATACAGGGGGAATGGTCGTTGCCCTGGTCCTGCCCGCCCTACTATTTCTGATACAGGCGAGGATGTGATTTGCCTTCTTGCCCACCTGGGCACACTGTAGGCTCCTGTTCAGTGGCGGTCAGCCACCACCCCTGGGTCCTTTTCCCTTGGCCAAGATTCCAGCCACTCATCCCCCAGCCTGTAGCACTGCATGAAGTTGTTTTGATCCAAGTGCAGGACCTGGCACTTTGCCTTATTGAACCTCACACAGTTGGCCTTGGTCCATCAATCCAGCCTGTCCAGATTGTTCTGCAGAGCCTTCCTACCCTCCAGCAGATCAACATTCCTGCCCAAGTTAGTGTTGTCTGCAAACTGACTGGAGAGTGGACTTGATCCCCTCATTCACATCATTGATAAAAATATTAAACAGAACTGGCCCCAATATTGAGCACTGGGGAACACCACTTTTTTATCTTTTTTCAGTCAAGGTAACTTTACATTTTCTGTGTTTGTGACAATTTGTTTCTTGGGTGTTGTAGCCTCCACTCAAAAGGAGAAATCATATGTGTGTAGAAAGACTGTTCTGTAGTCACTGGAAGATTACTTGAGATGTATCATCCATATGCTTGCTTATACTATTTCCAGTTGAGGTTTTGTTCTAGAGTAGGTGCTGAAGCCTTAATTAGATTTGTCATCAGGGTTGCAGTGTTAATGATGGAGTAAAGTGGTTTAATGTCACTCAGCAATATCATTTAATTGGAAAGCTGTAATTCTGTTTTGCAGAAAAAAATGGTTTTATCTACATTTTCCCTCTGCTTCGGAATGAAACACAATCTTGATATGGTTTATGTCAAGAAAGGAAGCAAGACTCAGATGTTCAGAGTAACAGCTGAATACTTAGGGCATTTCATATGCGGAAGATCCAGTTTGTCTTGTCTCGAAATCAAGCAGAGAAGGCACTGTTTCTCACACAATAATTACCGTGAGAGCTGCTTCTGAGTTCTCTCTTGCTTTCACCTTTCTCTCCTCATAAAATTAATGATGTTAAATTATTCTGCTACATTAAATAGTCCCAGAATAACACACAAAACCCTGTATGAATTAGTTACCTTGTACAGAAATGTGTTAAACAAGGTTGGCCAGAACATCCATAGGTGAAATAAAATGTAAGTAAGAAATCATCAAAATAAGCGGAGAATATGGAATAATTTATGCTTTGGCAATTAGTCAAGATAAATTGTAACTGATCTATAATTTTACTCTGACCACGGGTATGCTCTCAGCAAAAGTGGGTTTGAAAACCACTACTGTAAAGAAAGTTAGGGCTGCCTGTGGAATATTCTACTTGAACTTTAAGCCACTCTTGATTGACAGAAGTTGAACAATTGAATGCTAACAATGGTACTTAGAACAACACACAAAGTGAATGAGTATTCCCTGGCAGCTGCGGAGACCTAACAGCTCAGGGAAAAGTTAACAACTGGCCAACTAATGCATGCTGTGCTCCTTCAGAACTTGAGCAAGTACCTGATGGTTGTGTCAAGGTCATATAAGCATGTTTTTCTTCTAAGGTTTGACCTGGTTTGAGTGACTAGGTGCATCCATGGAGGTAAAATTTTAGAATTGTGCTCAAGCTGAAACTAACATGAGGATCATTATCTGGAGACTCTTCCTATGGTA
The DNA here is from genome assembly GCA_013396735.1 of Grallaria varia. NCBI lineage: Eukaryota > Metazoa > Chordata > Aves > Passeriformes > Formicariidae > Grallaria > Grallaria varia. The sequence goes on from VWZG01008134.1 coordinate 79,143, forward strand.
AGGGAGTTACCTACCCCCAGACACATGCAGCCACATAATTTATAATTGCAAGCTATTGTAGGATAATGAGTTACCCATTAATCAGCTGAGACATCATGTAGTGTTAGCAAATGTGTTATACTTTGCAGCTGGAGCAGATTGAGAGAATTTATCTCCTCTTACAAATAATTTGTGGAATTGCCATGAGATATGATAGGAGTCAAAATCTAGCCTGTATTGTCAGTGATCCCACCACAGCCAAATGCACTCTCTCAGCAGATTTATTGTCACTTGTGTTTCCCTCTGTGGTATTAAATGCTAGTCTGTTTAGGTTTTTTTAATATGACTGTAAGTGGGATTAACAATAGAAGTAATTACTTCTTTCAAAGCACTGTTTGACATCAATATTATAAACTTTTAAAGTTGCCACTAAGCTTCAAGGGGATGTTCTGATGAACTCATCCATAACGCAACTTGGGTAAGGAAAAAAAAATCACTATTTATTGCTCTCTGGATCGTATAGATGTAGTGACATTAAATGAAGTGAGATGCTAAAGCAATGACTACAGTAATTCTGTGAAATCCATGAAGAGTTAATTTTATGCTTAGTTGGATCACTATATCAAACATGTTGGTTTCTGTCTCCTTGAATTTATGTGGGTAGTAATGTTTGAACAGAGATGTGCCACAGCAAAGCAAGTGTTAATAAATAAGGAATAAGAAATGTAAACCAAAACCACTCCTTCTCTAGTGTTATGGACAGAAATCTTAACAGAACTTGTTTACTTAGGAATGATTACCAGTAACTTGTTTACCTTACTTAGAAGCACTCCTGTGAAAAGTGATACCAGCTGGATTTGTTATGAAAATAACAACTTTTCACAGATTTTTGAGTATTTTTGGTCTCGGTAGAACAGTCTGAAGTTTGTTAGCTTATGTGTTATACATATTCATGGCATAGATGTGTTGTACATATTCGTGTTCTGGCATATGATAACACTATTACTAAATTTATCATAGAATCATAGAAT
>VWZG01008145.1:0-39004 GCA_013396735.1 Grallaria varia
CTAGCCATGATGATGATGATTACTGGACCCCAAATTTCAGCAGCTGATCTATTGAATTGTCGTTTATTGCCCAAGTTGAAACAAAACAGTGTGTGAATGCAGAGAAACTGTGCTAACTTTTCAGTATCCCACTGCTCTGTCCTTGCAGAGCACTATCACATTAATTACAGTTTCTATGTATGTGTTGCTTCTGGGAAAATGGAAAAAAAAAAATAGAAATTTAAATTGGGAAATTTGTTCTTCTTGAAGTTGAGGAATGCAGGCAAATCTGCTTTTCAATTCCCAAGAAATATGGTCCTTTTCAGATAACTTTTCTCTTTTGTGTCCTTTAGCCTACCCCAAGTGGCTTGCAGTATTTATCAACTTTAATCAACATGACTGACAGGAAACCTGATAATAGAGAATAGCTGTCTCCACTGGTGGGCCAAATTTTTTTGAAATGTCGGTAGTGAATACACTGTATTTACATTTCTTTGGGACTCTCTCTTTTAAAAGATTTTCATCTTTTACACTGGGGGGATGAAAGCAAAGGTTATTTAGCTATACATCAGAAATTGTATCTGATGATGGTGTGACAAAATATTCCTGCTTTCGAAAGGGCAGGATGCCTGTCTCTCATCTCCGGTGCTGTTTCAGTGGCATAGCAAGTTCAGAGCTATTTGTCCTCTAATATTGGAAGCTGTTCGTCATCCAATTAGTGAGAGTCCTGGAGCTTTCTTTTCAAAATCCACTTTGAGTTTGGCCAGTTTATTAATTCTGTACAGATATTTATATTGTATTAAATCTAAACAATTAAAATTAATAATCTATTACTTCTGGACTGTCATGAGACACATTGTTCTGTGCATACCCAGGCCAAAGAAAGGCTGAGTCCTCTGGTTGTGCTGGATCAGAAGGCCTTAGTCAGACGTGCTCAAGAGCAAAAACAAGTTACAGCCATGCTGATCCCTTTGCTTTGAGTCTGTGAGGTCTGAAAGTTCATAGAACTTTGGCTTAGTGTTGTCTAAAGTGATCGGTGAATTCCTTGGGGCCATGGCCAGTGTTCCTCTCTTCTTCATGTCCTCTGTTCTGAGTGTGGGGCTGCTAAAACTGGGGCTTGTGCTGATTGCAGCAGTTACAGTCTCTTCTGCACATCCCCTTTTTCTGAGCATCACCCTGAGGAAGATCTTCTGATGTTCTGCCTCTGGGGGCACCTGATTTTACGCTGGACATTACATGGTGCAACTGCTTAGTTTGGGAAAGCTGAGCTCTGAATCACAAGACCTTCTGTTTTCATCCTATTGAAGATTTGAAGAGAGTACCAATTGAAATTTCAAAATAATCATCGGCTCACATAATAGTTCAGGTTGGAAGGGCCCACAGTGGCTCAACTAGTCCCACCTCCCTGCTCCACCAGGGCCATCCCAGAGCACATGGCACAGCATTGTGGCCAGAGGGGTCTGGAATATCCCCATGAGGAGACTCCACCCCGTCTCTGGTCTCTGTTCAGTGCTGGGTCACTGCACAGCCAAGAAGTTCTTCCCCATGTGCAGGTGGAACTTGCTGGGCATCAGTACCTGCCCGTTCCTCTTGGGCCATCACTGGGCCCTCTGAGCAGAGCCTGGTCCCTGTTCTGTCCCCTCCCAAATACTTCTGTGACTATATAAGATACTATTTCTGTAAGATAAGAAATCTATATAAGATGCTACTAAGACTCTGATTTCAGGTTATTTTATTCCTCTGCACTTCTTTTTTTATTTTAATTTATGTTTCCTTTGCAATAAACCTCCTTTTCGGGATTAAGAAATGTTGGATTGTCAGCTGTAACTGTGCAAACCTCAGAAGGCTTTAGAAAAAGAAAAGTCTGCATAAGAAAAACTGAAAGGAATACATGAGGAACATGAATATGAGGAATAGCTGGAAGTGTCTCGTTTCTTAGTGAGAGTAGTTTGCTGATCCCTGTAGGTCCCTTTTGATAAATCCATTATCCTACAGAGCTACTGACATCCTTATGCAAACATTTCTGCTACTGTTTCAGAAACTCAGAATACAGTCAGTTTTGGGTTTGACTATAATTTTTAAGGGTATTGGTAAAGGAAATATTTTTAAATTATTTTGGAAAAAAATCTGTAAAATATTTTTTGACAGTTTCAGGAAAAAATTGTATTTTAATGTTAAGAATGCCTTTAAAAGAGATGAGAAATTACCACAATATTTCTCAAGGAGAAAGTTCATATTCCCTGGCTTATTTCTGAGCTCATTTTTATGAACATGGAACAACTAGAAACACCTACAAATCACCAACAGTGGTGTTTTTCCTCACTTTTCCTCTGTGCAATCTACCAGTTTTAGATGGACGTGCTGTGCCCAGAAGCCAACTTACCAAAGCTGGTACATTCCTCTGCTGCCATTCACCACAAGCAGTTCTCTGGCTTTGTTGTGGCAAATGCCTTTGTGCTTTCTAATCATTGGAAGTCCATCTCTTACTGCCTTATGCACCAGAATTCCTTCACTTTCTTTAAGATAAACTGTACCCAGACAACCCCCAGCACTTGTGCGACAAAACTCCCATGTCCAGGGTCTGCTCTGCCTCCTAAAATGTACATGGATGCTTCTGGAGCCACACTGAGAGATGATTTTTCAGGGAAAAGGAAAATACAGTTTTGCAGCAGGCCCAGGAAGGACTGTGAGCCCCTCAGCTGCTCTGCAGAGAGCAGTCTGGGGGAGTTTGCAGTGGAGGGGAGTGGCTGCCCTGGTTGTGTAAAACAGCACCAAGAAGATTCAGCAACTTCAGAGTTTCTGCACAAGCCCAGCTCTATTCCATTTAATCTTCATCAGTGCCTCTGTGTCCTAGTTATAGTGGCTGGGACTAGTTTATCACTGTGTGGGTGTAACTGGAACTGTGTATTCTATACCCTCAGAGCACATTCCAGTGTCTGAAGGGGCTACAAAGATGCTGGAGAGGGGCTGTTCCTCAGGACCTGGAGCGACAGGACAAGGAGTAGTTTAGGTTACATATGGGGAAGGCTGCCCAGAGAAGCTGTGGCTGCCCCTGGATCCCTGGAACTGTCCAAGGCCACGCTGGAGGGGGCTTGGAGCAACCTGGGCTAGTAGAAGGTGTCCCTGACCATGGCAGGGAGTGGAACAAGATGAGCTTTAATGCCCCTCCCAGCGCAAACCATCCTGTGATTCCATGATTCCATGGCACAGCCAGGGCCGCCTGTGTGTCAGCCTAGTGTCACACTGCTGCCCTCCAGGAATCCCAAATTAACAGCCACCAGTCTTCCCTTAAGAACAAATTTGATAGCAAAAATAATCCTCATTAGAGCACTCCTTCTGTCTTGCTTATCTGACATGCAAGCACGCAGGAAAGCTCATAAATAAGCCAGGAAGTATTGACTGGTTGGAACTTCCTGTCCCAAAGAGCTGCGTGGTCCCACATGTGATTCACTCCTAAAAACAGCCTGTGCAGTCTGGACGGTTCACATTTTGAGCCCTACAAGAAGTCTGACAAACCCAAAGAAGGAAAAGTGATGCAAACGGGCAACTGGGACTGTCCAGGCACTCAACACGGAGGACTGAATGGAAGATACAGGGCTTCAAAGTTCTCTTTGGACACGGCACCCCGGTTCTCTTGTGGGCATTTGCTCACACACAAAAACTCTTTGCTTGCAGTGCTAACTCCCATGTTAGAAGGCAGAACTCAGAACACTGGTATAGATAAAGAACCAGAACACTGGTATAGATAAAGATACATTCTGAACTGAGAACAAAATCAGTTTAAAACAAGTATTTTGAGAGTTACACTGGAAATATATTTACATCACATAGTTTGGATATTTGGAAATGCCAGAGAGTTTCACAAAGAATGTTCTGAAACGTCACAGCAAGTCAAGTGACAGCATCTTTCCACTGGCTCACTACCTGTCACCTAGGGCAGAATGCTTTATTTAAGAAGGAGCAAGCCAGGGGATACTGATGACCAAAAAATGGGAATACGCGGAGACATTAGGAGCCAAAACAATGCGAACAAATGCCTCTGAAGGCTGAATGACTACAGAGATTGTGATTCTGCATGACACATTACCCATGTCTCCAGAGCCTTGCAAGTGAAAAGCAATCTTCAGAATTGTGAATTCCTCTCCCAGGGGAGTGGCAAGGGAGGGGAGTGATTTGCCCAGACCAAAAAGAGACCCATGTCAGAGCTGGGCTCTGGGTGCTGCACTCTGTGACTGCTGGCTTTATCTTTCTTCTCAGGAATATGGCACTACATATTCAGCAGATGAAAAAGAGAGAAATGTGGGGTTTATTTTAAAGTGGATTTTAGAAGTGCTTGTTCTACAAATAAGACCAGCATTCTCTTAGAGAAAGGCATATGAATTTCCAAGGAATTACTTTTAATTGAAGGAGCAAATATTACAAATTTAAAAAACAGTTCAGGAAGGAGTTAAAAGGAAAGTCAGAAAGTGCAGCATTAGGGCTATTTTTGTTTACTTTATAAATTACTGACCTAAATTTGCCAATGACATAGAAATGGGAAAGGAGGATAAAGTAAATACTGAGGAACAGAGCAAATAAACTCAAAATGATCTGGATAGATTCAGCTTAGAGGGTGGATAAGTAGCTTATTCAGCTCAGTTGTACAGAAGTGTGAAGTAGTAAGATTAAGAACTAAAAATATTCAAAGAGGATAGAGCCAAAAAGAAAATACAAGCAATAACACAATCCCAGAAGAAAAGTAGACTAAGTACTTTTCCCTTGTTTATGGGGGAGAAGATACAAGTTGGGCAGAGACTTTGCCCCAACTGGTTTCAATTGACGCAGTGTTTGTATTTTCATTTCAGTTCAAATGTGTGGTACAGTTTTTACCTCCAGACCACCTTTGGGTGGCTAAAACATGGTACTCAGCGTAAGCAAACAGAAATTTATGAGTTATTTACTAATTAAATTTGTGGTAATTTTCCATTTTGCCCTAGGAAATTTTAAAATTTTTTTTTATTAAACCTGAGACTTGAGGAAGGCAGAGCTTTATCATTTATTTTTTTTAATGCAAACTGTATTTTGCCTCATACTGTTAGAAAACTGGACCCATATAACCATAAATAGATCATATAAAAGAATAACACAAAGCCTTAGGTATCTTTTCTCACAAATGATCCTCTACCAAATAATTAAAGACACCATTAGCAGCCACCTTCTTCTCCAAATCAGGTCACTATTTTTTCTTTAAGAGGTGGTTTTATTGTGTTGGAGAAATTATACTGGGTACTCTCTGTCTAAAGAAGCAAAACAACTCCATAATTGCATTCATTCAGAGTAATGATAACAAGATTTAAAACATAGCTGCAACACAGGAAAACTTCATCTAAAAAGACTACCCTACATCTTCAGCTGTCAACTAAAAGTATATTGAATTTTGCAGAGCAAATTCAAATAAAAGTATTGAGATTAAAAGTGATAAAGCAGCAACAGAGAGATCGGAATCCCTCCAAAAATTAGATTAAATCCTCCTAAGGACCATAAAAACCTCATTACTTTGACATGACTAGATCAATCATTGCAAGACAATTATCTTAACAAGTTAAAGTTGCTTTGATACTAGAATTTAAGACTATTTTTTTTCTTCTCTTTGGTACACAAGTAGGCTGTGTATGGTCCAGGCACTCCTGAGCAGAAACGGAGACAGACTTATTGAGACTCTCAGGGTGACAAATAAGCCATAAAGTCTATCTGTAAACATCAATAAAGTCCTGCTTTGAGCAACAAACACTTCCATTATATTGAACTGTGAAACAGAACAACACTAATACTTGTCATTATATTGCTTATTGGCTGTAGGATGAACTTAATTAAGTTGGTTTTGCCTCTTCACTTCTTCAGCTCCAAAGCTGTTCTCGCAGCAGAAACACCAAGTTGCACTTTGGCCGGGGCTGCTGTTGGAGAGCTCAGCGCCTTCTCCTGGGAGCTGGTGCTCATCCCGTACCTCTGAGGATGGCTGGTGCTATTTCTGATGAATGAATAACTGCAGAATGGTGTGAGAATGGACCCAAAATAATCACAGTCAGAGCCCCAAAGAGGGAATCCTGACCTCTTTAGGCTCACTAATGGCAGAAGCAGAACTTCAGCCTGGTCAGGGTTATGATCACTATTCCATGCTTTATGCACTGCTGATTGAATAGTTTTTCAAATTCCTTTGAACCTTTTCTTCTCCTTTTTTTTATTGGAAATTTCATGGGCATTTATTGTTTCTGCTTGAGTATTCAAAGTGTATTTTGTCCACTGTGCAATAGTTCTGTGGGTGTTCTTGTTACTTTGGAGTGTCATTGACCTGACATTGGATTGAAAACTTGCTCCCTGACTAAAGATTTAATTCTGAGGTAAATCAATATGGTTTTGTGTCAAAGAGTGAGGCAAACATGGGCTTTTATTTCAGATCACAAAAGACCCTTGGTGTAATCTAAAATAGTGAGCGCTTTAAGTTCTTTCTGAATACAAACAGGCATTTGTATTTTGCATCTTCTGAAAGATGTGTTAAATCAAGATTTACCTTTTGAAAGTTTTTTTGCTTGCCAGTTTTAGAGATAACTTCCTACTGAATGCATTTCCAGTAGAAAGCACCTCTTAAAAATCATGGCATGGTATGGAACCAGTACAGAAAGTGGTTATAAAGACTTCTTACAGTGCAGGAGCTAATTATGATTCTAAAGACTGGGAGAGCTGGGATTGACCAGCCTGGAGAGGAGAAGCTTTGGGGTGACCTCACTGTGGCCTTGCAGTGCCTGAAGAGAACCTGCAGGAAAGATGGAACGATACCACTGGCAAGGGCCGGGAGGGACAGGACAAGGGGAATGGGTTCACATTGAACATTTACATAGGATATTGGGAAGAAATTCCTCCCTGTGAGGGTGCCCAGAGAAGCTGTGGCTGCCCCATCCCTGGAAGTGTCCAAGGCCAGGTTGGACGGGTTAGAGTGATCTGGGCTGGTGGAAGGTGTCCCTGCCCATGGCAGGTGGAATGGGATGAGCTTTAAGGTTCCTCCCGACCCAAACCATTCCATTATTCTCTGAAATAAGTGTCTTCATAGGCCCACGAAGGGCAGCTGGTACCAGAGAGCCTTACACAAATAGTAAGTTTAACATTCCATACTGATTTAACTCCCACATAGTTTCTCAAGTTTTATTAACCCAGACAACTTGTAATAATTATGATAAACAGACATTGTCATCAAAAATCAGCAGAAACTTGATAAGATTAAGTACAATGCAATACATCTTCCCTGCTCACAGAGCCTGTATAATAAATTACTCTGAGGCCCCAGAATGAGGCATTGTATAATTGAGCAAAACAGATCAATTTTTAAGGATACTTATTTAAATACAAACCAGACTTTTTGAGAATGGTAAACTTGATTAAAATCCCTCTTTAAGTGCAAATCACAAACAGCAATATCTAATGCTTACAGGCCATAACCATCCTATTAATAATACAATTTATTGTTCAGATATAAACTGTGAAACCTTAACGATGTGGCAGCTGTGATCTACTTTAAAAATTAGAAACTATAAACTCACAGTCCTCCAACGTGGCTGAAATACACACCATGGCTGAGTGACTTGCAATACATTGCCCCAGATTAAATGATCAGCCTTTGGGTGTTTGTCACGCATAATTTCACTCATTTTTAGTGGTGTGCTCCATAAATTATACTATTTCTGCTATTGTCTACATATTAAAATCAGATCCAGAAGTGACTTAATAGGAATTTAGCCATCTCAGTCCTGAATATTTTTTAAATTTGTTCATTCTTCACATGCTGGCAACATTCAGTTATTTAATTTTTTGGGCTTTTTTAACTTTCAGTTGTGCCTCTGCATAGCAACAGCTTTTCAGACTTGAGATGTCTGGACAGGCTGTGTCTACCTTATCCAATAAGTAAAACTGCATTAAAATACCCCTAGTTGTTCCAACTTAACTTTCAATAAGGGACTGCTGTAAGAGCAGACTGAAGAATGAGACATCTGATCTTTGAAACAGCTTTAAATTTCAGGGAGACAGAAGCACTGTAAATGGAATATTTATGACTTTAATAACATCTATTACTGCAATGTTAACAGCTATATTTTAGGACCAGTAAACTACTTATTAGCATTTCTATGACTGTGCAGTTGAATTACGAAAGAATGAGCTCTGAGTTAGGCATGTTAATGCCTGAGGAATGTTAGATTTCTTCACATGTAAACCAGCCTTGGGAGTTGAGGGGTTTTCACTCTAAATTCACTCAGACTCCTCAGAGTGTCTTGAAAATAGTCAGTCTGTCATTTATTACAGTCGTCCTTACAGCACAAAATAGGGCTCCCTGTGTGCTTTAAATATTCCGGGGTGCTGGAGTCCTGTATTTTGGGAAACAGGACTGGGGGCAGCGGTGGCTGCCAGGTCCTGCTGCCCGGTGCTCCGCTCCAGGGCTGGCCCCAGGCTGGCTCCCCCTGCTCTGCGCAGGAGGCTGAGCCCAGCTCTGGCAAAAATAGAAATTCAGCTGCTGGCTATTGCAGGAAAAGTGGATAGATAAATTCAACAGGGAAGTGGTCTGACAAATTTGGTTTTGCAGCTCTGTTTGAGGGTTGGTGACCTCTTCTAGGTGATGGGACACTACAGGACAGAAGGGAGACAGCTTGGCATCTATTAGTTGCTGTTTAATCTTACAGTAAGATGATTGTATATTGATTTCCTTGAGAAGGCAAAAACTTTTCCTGTGTTCTGGAAGTATGGCCTTTGACTTGCATCCCCATTTTCCTGTCCTCTCCCCTTCCCATGTGTCCCATTTTACAACACTGAACAGTGATGGCAATAATGAATGTCACTAATTAGCTTAAGTGAAGTCAACATGAACACAAATTATGCATCAAACCCTGCTGAAGGAACAATAGGCTGGATTTTGGAACACTGGTCATTGAGTTCTCTGCTTCAGATTTGGCTTCCACAGTCCTTGTATTTTCCTACATTAAAACTGATCATTGCTAAGAAATATCAATCAGCTCAGTTATCAATAGGTGAATGGATTCTATCTGCATCATGATGTTGCCCCATTCCCAGTAATCTCGAGCCAGGAATGCATGTCCCTGAAAATGCTGGGAATGGCTGGGCGATTCCTGCCTTGGAGAAATGTGGATGAGAGGCTGTTCTCCTTGTCACAGAGCAGCATTCCTTGAAGGTCTGTCATGGGCTTTTCTACGTATGAAATGACTCTTTGTGTGCATATGCACATGCAAAATACAGTATTTTGTTCGGCTGTCAGTGCTTTCTCTGGTCTGTGTTCACCCCACTCCTGCTAGAGAGGCAGCCGAGGGCACTTTGGGTGTTCAGTTGGAGGAGACTGAGGGGACACTTGTCACTGTCTGCAGCTCCTACCGAGGGACAACTCCGATCTCTGCTCCCCAGGAGCAAGGACAGCCCCCAGGGAATGGCCTGGAGTTCTGCCAGGGCAGGCTCAGGTTGGATCTCAGGCAAAGGTTCTTCCCCCAGAGGGTGGTGGGCACTGCCCAGGCTCCCCAGGGCAGTGGGCACAGCCCCAAGGCTTCCAGAGCTCAGGGAGCCTTTGGATGATCCTCTGGGGCACAGGGGGGGACTCTTGGGATGGGCCTGGGCAGGGCCAGGGGTTGGACTGGATGATCCTGGTGGGTCCCAACTGAGGATGTTCTGTGATTCTGTGCATTGAAAATGCTACACAATGTAATTTTGCAGAATCAATGAATCATTTTGTTTTACAGTAGCATCTAAAATGTGTCTGGCAACATCCAATAAATCCTGATATTTTCAGTCTAGATATGAAAGGAAAGGAGCAGAATAAAATGTCACCTATATTTCAGTGTTTTTATATTGGCTATATTGGAGAGAATGTTAGAGGAACAGAATTAGCCAATTTCATGGGGCTGACCCCATATACCAAGAAATTTTATAAAGAAAAAAATAAATGAGAGGAGCTGAAGCTGGAGGCAGCCCTGATTTTGAAATTAGAAGAGGTGGAAAACATATGTAGCAAAGTGCAAATTTATGAAGATTGTTGAGGAAAGAACTGTAATTTTGACTTGGATAAGGCAGAAATATCACCCAACATCTCAGGTGATACAGGTCAGATAATGAGCAGTTTAGCAACCATGGTTTTACTTTGAGACAGAGAAATGTGAGTATGCTGGAATACACAGAGAAAAGGAAGTTACAGTATTCGTAGTCTGCAATCCCTGATGAAGTATTTTGGATAAAATTTCATTAAAAAATAAATTTAATTTCATGCAGACCAAAGGATTGCTTTCTAATTTGGGAAGTCACAGCCTTGCATACTGGAGTGTATAGTCCACTGCTCTGAGCCTGTAAGCTACTATTAACAGATCAAGTAATTAAAATATTTAGATTAGTGTCAGACAGGGATTGCAATAGGAAACTTTGAACTAGGACCAACTTTGACAGTTAGTTGAAGGCTTATTATTTTTATTTTTTTATGAGCTCAAGGCTGGTGTCAGTTTCCAGAATGGTTTGTCTCCTGTAAGGTTCAAGGTGGAAATCAAAATAAGTGACATTATCACTCAAAGTATCAATATATGATGGAGGTTTGTACCCAGACATGAAATACAAAGAAATGCAAACCCAGGAAACTCTTGATCATATGTTTGCAGTTAACAATTAGTGCACACGTGACTTCTGCACTATTCTGGACAGAGTCTGGCTAAACCTGACTCTGAGAGCCTATGTTGACCTCAACACCTTCCAAGGCTGTTTGGGCCTTGGCTGTCTGGGATGTTCCATTTGTGATTTAACCCATTTTCTCTAAAATGCCCTTTATGCTGCAAATCATATGGAAAACACCAATACTGAAACATAATCCCTGTAAAATTATTCTGTTTTATCTCTGAAATTAAGAACACTTCTATTTAATGAGAAATACTCAGTTCAGGGTCTTGTTCTTAAAATACTTTAGGAAAAATAAATGTATTTGTGCACTTTTTGATGAATCACAGTTTGAAGGAGATGTCACATCAAAAGCTACACTTAGGAAATATGCCTCATTAAGTTTCTTCTAAAAAGAGACATGAGTATTCAAAATTAATGTGGAAAATCCATATAAGGAAAGAATTATGTCAGATTTATTATAGATTTTTAGGCCATTCTTTGAATTAGAACTTTAATGTAATGTAATAACTTGCATATGAATGCATGTCTTGTATTTCATTCCAGCTGAAATGTCCATTAAAATGTGTAATTAATTCAGTTTTAAAAATTCTCTGTGGGTCATGTATGTACATATGTGGGATTGGTGAAATATATACTGAGTACTCCTGGGTTTGCAAATTACAGGTTTCGATACAAGCTGGTATAGGAATGATATGTATTAGTTATTTCCCCTCACAGTACATGAGCATAACACTAAACAGGATATTCTTTTTGTTCACAGTACATTAAATCACAAGTTTTATAAAGCAAATAGTTACATTTATTAATTTGAAGCAGTGTAGTTTTACTACACACATTTTTATTCTGAAAGTACTCTTGCGATTAGAAGGATTGTGTACTTTACTCTCACAGTTTAATAGTTCATGAGTAGTAAATCGAATATAATCATATATAAGAGATCGCAGAACTGCCTGTCATTGATTTTACCTTAAAACATGTGTTGGATGAGTGTAACCCCACAAAACATGTTGGTTCTGCCCCAGTGCTGGCCAGGGCCCTGCCTTCAGGAGATGTTTTCCTGGCCAGGCAGCAAATGGAATTGGAGCTACCTCTGGAAATAAAATGTGTGCATGAGGGTGCTCAACCACACACTCCTGTTCATTCTCAATAAATATGTCATGAGACTCCTTCAGAGCAACATAAATGGGAATAAAATTCAGACTAGCACATCAGAGAGAACTGCACATCCTCAAAATCCTTCCTGCATTTCATGTCACACTTATAAGAACTGAGGGTTTCTTGTTGAAGTATTGACAACTGGGAGGCCACTGTGGGTGATTCATTTCCAACACCTAATTTGGTTATAAAAGGAGAAGGTGCTGCCTCGTTAAATCATATGGAACATATATAAAAGAAACCCCGAACTGTAGAGAGAAAAAAGAGAGCATGGAAAGTGATATCCACAAAAAAAAGCCTAATTACAAGCAGGCTATTCAGAGAAACAGCCAAGCTAAACGAGCCTGTGCACTGTTGGGGCTGCCCAGGGGCTCTGCGGGCAGCAGCTTTGCTTGAAGCTCTGCTGGTGGCACCCTCTGCATTTTGTGGGGCTTGTCTCTACTTCTTTCTGGACTGAACATTATCTTCTACATTTTTATTAAACATTTCCCTTTCCATTTTCTGTAGGAAGTTAAGAAGATGAAAAGCCAGTGTGTGCTCCTGAAACCCTGAGGTTTCCAGAGGGTGACTTGCTTTGGTATTTGGAGTGTGATATAAGAAACCTGTCAGTGGTCTGCCCTTGATAGACAAGAAATGCTGACAAGAAGCACTTAAATAAATAACGCAGATGAAAAACAGATCATGACATCAGTGAAACATCAAAATACTCATTAGAAGTCTAAGTTCAGGCTTTTCAGTTGGTGATCCCTGGTGGAACAGAGCGTAGATGAGAATGGGTGCTCCAGGTTTAGAATAATAAAGGTCAGAAAATACCTGTAAAATCATAAATTCTAACCATTTGGGCTGAAAAAACTGCTAAAAGCCAGCTCCTGACCTGGGCTTAGCTGCTCACTCAGCAGCAATGAGATGTCATAGCCGCTTTGGGGTCAGACCTCACACAGAGAATTATTATTAAGATTTTAGGTTAGACAATTATTTCATACTTGTCACCTTCCTTCCACCTCAACAGGACAAAAGGAAATGGTCTCAAGTTGCATCAGGGAAGTTTAGATTAGATATCAGGAAACTTTCATCACCAAAATGGTTGTGAAGCTTTGGAAGAGGCTGCCCAGGGAGTGGTGGAGTCACCATCCCTGGCCATGTTCAAACATGGATATGCCACTTAAGGACATGGTTTAGTGGTGAACATGTGGTGGTGCTGGGTTGACAGCTGGACTGGGTGATTTTAGAGGTCTTTTCCAACAATAACATTATATGATTGTAAGATTTAAAGCAGATCTGGGGAAGAAGAACTTGTGAACTGATGGAGAAAAGCAGGACCCTGCTCTGTACAAAATCAATGCAGTTATTCCCTGTAGATTTGCATGTGGCTGGTATCTGCTCCTCCCAATGTCAGGGGATTTGCTTCTCATTTATTTAGCAAAATAAATTACGGTTTTACCCTGTGTCTTTCTGTAGACTCTCACAAGAAAGAAATTGGTACCACAACCTAAGGAAAAGCAAACTCTGCATGTGCCCAGCAGCTGTCAGTGGGAGAGGATTCCACCAGCTCCAAACCATCCTGGCCTCCAGGCAGCCACTCTGTTTTCTATGTAGTTGTCATAGATGGCACCGAAGTTGGGGCAATGTAATTGTTGGAAAAAAGGGACTAGAAAATTCACTCTTGACTGAATTTCCGAGCTTCTCTATTTTTCTCAGAACTTATGGAAATATTTAAGAAGTATTTGCATTGACATCCCATAAAGCCCTTCTGTTTGTTTTCCATAAAACACCATTGCAGTGTAGAGAATACTGAAAATTTTCTTTTATTGGTCTGCTAGGATTTGTGGAGTTTGAGGAATGTTCTCTCTTACAGTAGTTATTCTGTACTAAGTACTACGTGCATGCAGTGATGGCCTTGGTGTTACATTCATATACTGCCTTGAATGATTAATTATCCTTATTTCCTTCTCCTTTTTTTTTTTNACACTGTGCAATAGCATTACTCACACACCACTTGATCCCACTTCTACTCACTTCAGTGTCCTCCAGTGTTAGCACTTTGCTGGAAGTATAACAACACGATCCCTAAGCATTCCCATGGCACACAGACAGGTGATTAGTAGGCTTTATACCTATCAATCTCCCAAATTCTGAATTTCACATCATGTAGTTTTCTGTATAATAATTTTTCAAATTATATGTTGCAAATTAAAAATAAATCTGTGAAGGTGCTACTGGAAAGTGAGCAAGAGAGAAATCAGGTCCTCCTCCCTCATTTGATGTAACTGAGTTTAATACCCTCTCATTATCAATATTTTGGAAACCCACTTTTGATTCAGTCATCCTCCACACCATGACAAAACCATTGCTTATGCCCCTTCAGAGAGGTAGTTGCCCAAATCTCATTTCATTTGGACAGAGTTGTATGAATTGTGGATGGTGTCAGAGTGTCTCTTTACTTATTTTTAAGGTCAGTGTTGATAATCTTGAAAATTTACCAGTAGTGATAAAATTATATGTTCACTTGCACATCTCATCATTGCACTTCATTGCTTTTTTGCTTTAGCAAGTGGCAAAAAAAGTTCCATGTGCAGGGGACTGACAAGAACATTGGAACAATCTTTATTAATTATAATTTTAATTGGTAATTATTCACTTTTCCAGGTTATTTACTCTTGTATCCTGGAAATGTAGTGACTGCTTGAAACAAGACTTTGTCTTGATGGTTGTAGGCCATTCTTGTCTGTGAGCCATGTCATCCCCAAACCATTGGAGATGAGTTTTAATTAGCTGATATGATTTTCTTGAAAGATCATTAAAATTCATCTCTATACGTAACTCTTGCCCAGCCACCTTATTTTTCAAGAAAGCGATTGGTAGTAAATCCCAGAATCCCTATTTATATATAAGCTTTTCCTCCTATTGGATTCACAGATGCTCCAAGTATTGTAGAAGAAAATAAAAAGCCACCGATTAATTGTTCAAAGATAGGACCTTGATCTGTTATGCTTTTATCTTATCTGAATACTAATGAGCAAACCAAATCAGATTAAAGGAGGAATGTTTGTCTCTTATCCCTCAGACTTGGTGAAATCTGGGCTTATCTGCTGACTGTCAGCTATATTTGTGCTTCAAAATCCAAACATCTGTTTTCAAGCAGTGTTTTCTTTTTTTATTAACCTTCATCACAGCTCAGCATCTGCACAGGAATTCTGTATCATAACTCTAAAGATCTTAAACATCTGACATATGACCAAGATTCATCTAAGAGGGAAGTTGTGTGGTCACCTCGGAGTGTGAAGAGGAAATCCAGACACAGGAAGAACATTTTAGTGTAAAATTCAGTTCTATTTCCTTATATTTCCCTGAAGGCTCTTTCATTTCTAGTGGAAACGTGTCCTTCTGACATGTCCATGAGAAACTGTGGCTGCATTGTCATGGTATCATGGCCATTCAAACTATTTTTATTGAGAAACAGTAAGTCACATCATTCAGGTGATCATGAAATGATAAAGAGAGTCTTGTACTACAGCATCCCAAAGAGGGAAATAGTGACAGGTAACACAAATTTAATTTTTGTGATTATGTAACATATATTTTTGAAGGAGAATACATAAATGCCCAAAACATAAACCAAAGCAGACAATGTTGTTTACCTGAAATAACTGGTTTTGAAATACAACCAGCTTTGAAGGTGAAGTAAAGTTTATAAGTTTATCCTCTAGGGCAGTAACAGATAGAAAAAATGCTCACTTTGTTTGACTACCTATTGTTGTACTCAAAAATTTTAGCTTATATTGCAGATTAATTATCAGCAATTGTAGTTAAATTATTAGTGTTATAATTTTAATTAATATGTTATTGATTTAAAATTTTAACATTTGATTTTGTAAGGAAATTTTATTTCAAATTAGAATGATTAACATATTTAAGAGCTCTTCCTTGTTAGTAGTTTAAAGAACTCTTTGAAAAACCATCATGGCACTTTATGTTATGGGTCAATGGGCATGGAGATATTTAGTTAAAGGTTGGATGTGGTCATCTTGGAGGACTTTTTCAACCTTAATTATTCTATGATATTATGCAGAAGTAGCCACTTTAATTGCTTGTAGTGTTCAGGTTGCCCTTTGCATGTTTTCTTCCCTTTACGATGTTAATAAATTTAAGCTCAATATTTGAAATAGTGTTTATAAATGACTTCACAATATGATTCCAGCATTTTCAGTGTGGGTTTCCAGTTCAGAGAAAATAGAAGTATATTTTCCAAACTTCAGGTGGTCATTAACCTTTGTGCTCAGATACATATTTAGGTAAACAGTCTATATGGCACAGGGTGCCCAGAGAAGCTGTGGCTGCCCCTGGATCCCTGGAAGTGTCCAAGGCCAGGTTGGATGGGGCTTGGAGCAGCCTGGGCTTGTGGAAGGTGTCCCTGTTCGTGGCAGGGGTGGAACTGGATGGGCTTTAAGGTTCCTTCCAAATCAAACCATTCAGTGCTTCCATAATTCTAAACTCCAAATTTTAGGGAGATTTAATTTAGCTGGGACAAATAAAAAAAACCCAACACCTTTATAACTGTTCTCCTGGGTTTGGGGTTTTTATCTTCCTTGAATTGTGCGTGCTAGACCAGAAAAACCCCAGCTGATGTCCCTTGGTGACTCATGGCTATTTAACTTACTCCATGCTATTGGCCAGTTCCCTTGTTTCAAGGCATTAAATCAGAGTAAGACTGTGGGGCATTTGTGTTCTTTTGCATCCTGCATAAGTAAACAAAAAAGACACAAAGGTATTTCGTACTGCATACCTGTATGATGCTGACATCCCAAACACCATCCATTCTGGTTATGCATTTTGAAAAATGTCATTAAAGCAAAGAATTTTATTACATAAATTTTGTATAGAAAGCATACAGTCCTGTTATAGACTGGAGAGACTTTTACCCAGGTTTATGTGCTTGATATGCTTTAATAAACAACCTGCAGATGTAATGAAATGTGTTAGCAGCATTACTGTTGTTTCCTGCTCATCGTTGGTAGCAGGACCTGGAAACATTTGTGGTGGGATCAGAGTGATTTTCAGATGCTTAAGCATTACCTCTAAATCAGTAAAGGACGTCTTTAAATTCTTAACTGCTTTAAAGGGTGCCCTGTATCACTAGAAGTGCTTGAGCAATGTAATCAGCAAGGGCTACTGGGATCGCTGCAGCTTTGGGCAGCTTTCGAAGTTATCTGAGCAGTGTTTCATTTCTAATGAACATCTTGTTGTAAAATATACCTGAATGAAGGCAATATTTTGGTACAGTAGAATCATAGAATATCCTGAGTTGGAAGGGACCAGGAAGGACCATGGAATACAACAATCCCACCCAGTCCCTCAGAACATTGTCCAAAGGCTCCTGGAGCTCTGGCAGCCTTGGGGCTGTGCCCACTGCCCTGGGCAGCCTGGGCAGTGCCCGACCACCCTCTGGGGGAAGAACCTTGTCCTGAGATCCAACCTGAGCCTGCCCTGACATAACTCCAGCCATTGCCTGGCTGCTGTCCCTGCTCACAGGGAGCAGAGATCGGAGATGCCCCTCGGGAGGAGCTGCAGACCCCAATGAGCTCTCACCTCAGTCTCCTCCAGCTGAACACCCCAAGTGCCCTCAGATGCCCCCTGTATGGCCCCTCCAGACCCTTCACCATCTTCATGTCCCTCCTTTGCACACTCTTTAAAAGCTTCACATCTTCCTTCCGTTGTGTCCCCCAAAACTGCCCCACTATTGCAGGTGAGGCTGCCCCAGTGCAGAGCAGAGTGGGAGAATCCCCTCCTTCTTCTGATGCCCCCCAGAACAAGGATGTCCCTCATGGCTCCAGGGCACTGCTGACTCGTGGCCAACTGGCCACTGAGCAGGACCCCCAGGGCCCTTTGCTAGCACTGCTTTCCAGCCTCTCATTCCCAGTCTGTCCATCCATCCGGGGTTGCCCCATCCCAGGGGCAGAATCCAATGCTTGTCTTTGTTAAACTCCGTATTGTTGGTGATTCCCCAGGCTCCTCATTTGTCAAGGTCTCCCTGTTTGACATGACTTGGTGAAGAGAGGAACTGTGACGCAGAATTTTAAGAAATCTTTTCCTTCTAAGCCTCTCCTCTGCACCAAGAGCTCTGGGAATCCCTTGCTGCATAAGCAACAATTGTGTTTCCATTGCCTGTGCAGCACCAGCCCAAACAAGCTGCCTGTGATTCCTATAGGGAACCCAAACATTCTTACTGCTTCATTTGGGGAATGGACATGCCAGCACTGCCTCTGCCACTGTCAGCGATTTGGAAGAGGATTTATTTTGGTCATTGGTGCCAGTGGGCTTGAAAACACTTCACTGCAAAGCAGCTGAGGATAATCTGTATAAAAGATGTGTGACTGCTCATGCAGCAGATCCAAACCTCTGTGTGCCACATCTCCACAGCTGTGGGCAGCATGGCCTGAAGTGCTGCTCCTTGTGCACAGTGCGCCCTGCATCAGGGAGTTTACCAGAGCAGGCTCACAGGCAAGGAGAAGTGGATAAAACATTTGGTTTTTTTCCTTTACTTGCTGCAGAACTGTTGCGTGCTTGCTTTTCATAGTTTTTCTCCCATTCTATTAAAAATGGGTGAGATTATCAGCAGTGTCACTCCATGCAGTGCTTCAGTAAGATTTTTAGTCCATGAATAGCAGAATAAAGTTACCTGGTGCAGGAGTTAGCACAGTTGTAACCCGCACCAGCATGTGAAGTTTATGTGTGCAAGTCTTCATTTGAATTAATTCACAAAAAATAGTCAACATTGTAATCTTGGCTGCTTTGGCTCAGAATCACCTCAGTAATAAGAATTTTCCATAGGATGACTCTTCACTGTGATGCATCCTGGGGTATTAGCCAAAGAGCACATCTATCCATAGGGTTAACCCAAAAGCACAATGAATACTCTACTTCTAAAATTCAGACAAGGCATCTATTTGGAGTGATAAGAGAGTGGGGTTGTGTGTTTTTCCTCTTCATGTCTTTTTAAGTACATATCTGAAGGGAAGCCAAACATTTGAATTGATATATGTGTTTGGAAGTTTCTTGGAATGTTTTTGCTTGTTTAGATCATGAGAATGATTTAAAAGCAGTCCAATAGTTTCTACAATGTTTAACCAGGGGTGCTTCTGACAAACTAATACCCATTACAGGCAGTACTTCAACCTTCAGGTAGCAGCAAATAGTGGTGTTTTATGGGTAATTTCTTACTTCCACTTGCTGTTATCAGAATGATCTATTTCTTTAAAGCTGGAGTCACATCAGGTGGTGGTGTGTTCGCACTCTGTTATTTCACCAGGTCACCCAGTGCAATGTGACAGCCCCGCTGCTGTGAGCACAGCCTGTGCTGCACTTCCAGCCACACGTGACACTGCGCAGGGGGATGTCTCTGCTGCCGTAGGGCAGTACAGAGGACAGTCCCAAAATGCACAGCACATTTCCAAGCTGGAGCAGGTGACACAGTAAGATTATTGCATAGCTGTAGCTGCAGAGGAAGGGCTTTCTGACATTTTTGTGCCATATGAGACCTGAAGTCCACAGAAGAACTTGCACCGTGTGTTAATTCTTGTTATATCAGGTTAGAAGAGAATTACCCTGAAAGCACCTTTTGCTGTCATTACACGTAGGAATAACTGCATGTTGTTCCTGGAACAGGGAAACATCCTGGGGGAACTGAAACCTATGGGACCTGTCCAAACCAGCACTGTGGAACAGTGTCCAGCGAGCATAAGCAGCTTGGAAGAGTTGGAGGAAGATCTCTAATTGCAGAGGTCCCAGACAGAATTCCAGTGGCAGCTTGTGCAGAGTTCAATAATCCGTGGTTTCCTGGGGTGTATTGCTCCAGCCCCCTGAGAGCAGTGGGATCAGAGCAGCAGCTCATCTGTATGCTCAGGATGTGGCACAGCCAACTGTAGCTCAAACACATGTGCACTGGATTTTATTGCTTTTGTTTCAGGGAAGCTGATGCCATTGAGGATGCAGATGAATAGTTTGACTACAAACCATTAATATTGACACATCCCTGGCAAATGCCTCCCACTCCCTCCCTTGTCCTCTGCCCCTCCAAGCAAGCACATGCAAGCCAGAGAGATGATTATTTTTTCAGCAGAAATTAAGTGGTTTGCAAATTGAAGTCAAACCTTTGAAAGGCTGGGGGTAGCAAAAAGCAACTCCAGACTGTTCAGCAGAAGGACCATAAAGCAATATTCCAAACAGGCCTTTGCATTGGCTCATATGTGGTATATCTGCTTTTTAATATCTATTCAGAATAATGGCATTATTTGTGAAAAGAGAGAAAGATCTGACCCCCAAGGCTATAAAACTCTGATCCAGTGTATAAAAAAGAGATAACATGATAGAGAAAAGTGGACATTGTTAGAGAAGTTATGAAAAGAATTTTTACATTTTAATATGAAAATCAGACACAAAACCTTTTTTTCTGCTGCATATTGTCCACAGCAAATTTTATTACTGTTATCCAGCATCCAATTTGTCATCTCTAATCAGGCATCTTTATATTTTTGCATGCTCAATAACCTTTCAAATTACTCTCACCAGTTGAAGGATATCGTATCCTTTAAGACTACTTTCTTCTAGAGAAGAACAACTCCTCGAGGAAGTTTTCCAAAGTTGTGAAAGCCTCTTGATAGCAGTAATTTTGAAGAATTATGGTAGAGGTGGAATATTCCTGTCTTTTTTCATTTCTTTTTAGCCATGTGTTACATAATGTCATTTTATTACATTCGAATCTTTCATTTTTGAGACTAACTGCACATGAAATCCTGGGCTTCTCAAGCTACTTTTGCCATTTGGACTCAAAGCAAAGCAATTTTTCCAGCATCATTTCTCCTTTGTTATCTTGTCTTTCCATCAGATTCTCCATTAGCTCAATTATAGTGCTACTACAATTTTTACTGCTACTATCATGTGTGGACTATTAAATAATTTACTATTCTCCAAAACATATTTGTGCATAAAGGTCTTATTTTTAAAGGTTGAAAGCTCACCTCAGCGTTAACACACTGGTAATCAAAGAAGTAATTGCATAAAATAATCCAGAATAAGATGCACAGTGATTCAGCTTTAGGGATGCAATCCATTTGTGGTTATAGAAGATAATATTTGTTTATATGGTTGGTTATTTTTCTCCCTGTGATTACCTTGAGAGTTTCAATGTGGATATAAAGAGAACATAATGTGAGATACTGCTGTAAAATTCACATCATATTGGCCATCAGGTGACTTAATTGACATATTTTAATCAATTGTGTGGTGGCCAAGCAATGAGGGTTTTTGAGCTCAGTGCAGGCTGGTGCTGAGTCCATGGGCAGGAACAAATGAGGAACTGCTGCAAAAGGCTCCCCCAGCAGAGCCTGGATCAGGCACAGGTTCAGCAGGCACCTCCCGCCACAGCAGCTTGCAGGTGTCCTCAAGGAGCCAACACAGACTGGAACTGCCTCAGCTTAACCTTTCCTCTGCCATCTGTTGCAATGCAGAGTGTTCCTGCTCTCAGTGTTTGCCGCTAAAACCGTCAGGTGTTGCAGGTTTGCAAAAGGCTCTGTGCAAACAGCAGGGTACATCATTATCACAGGAATATTAATTGCTCTGTGGGGATACAAATAGAACACTCTGGTGTTTTTTGCTCTTCAAAGGAAGACGTGAAGTGCATGGAATTAACTGTTTGCAAGCAGAAAAGCTGCCAATGAGATACAAATTTCTTAAAGAACTTGGAGGTTACGAAATGCATTTGAGTCAAACAGATTTCAGCTACACTAGAAGTGAAATACAGTAAATTTTTACCATAGCAACCTTGGAGAGTATATGAATCACTGTAAAATTGGGTATAAGGTGGTTCAGGATTCACATGATAGAGGCAATATTCATTGCAAACAACATGTATGTTGTTTAAATATAAGTATGCATTTAAATATGCATATAAATGTCAGGAGAGTATGTCATGTATGTTGTTTGCAATGAATTGGGTAACTTCTGAATTGGGTAATTTTCTTTTCTTTCAATACCTCAGTCTCTGGCAGATCATGGTCAAGTGCACAGCAAGGACATGGAGCTGCTGGAGAGAGTCCAGAGGAGACACCAGGATGGGCAGAGGATGGAGCAGCTTTGCTGGGATGAAAGGCTGGGAGAGCTGGGATTGTCCAGCCTGGAGAGGAGAAGCTTTGAGGTGACCTCATTGTGGCCTTGCAGTGCCAGAAGGGAACCTGCAGGAAAGATGGAGAGAGACTATGAGAGACCCCAGTGAGGGTGGGCAGGCCCTGGCACAGGGTGCCCAGAGGAGCTGTGGCTGCCCCTGGATCCCTGGAAGTGTCCCAGGCCAGGTTGGATGGGGCTTGGAGCAACCTGGGCTGGTGGAAGGTGTCCCTGCCCATGGCAGGGGGTGGAATGGAATGATCTTTATGGTTCTTTCCAACCCAGGCCATTCCATGATAGTGAAGTGATAATCTGATGCTCAGATTTCATTCATGTATTTCAGATTAAAAGCAAATGTTTACCCTGCATGGGCATAGTCTTGTCTGCTCCTGGAACAGACAAACAGCAGAAGTACTGCAGTCCTGAAGCTAAAAGCATGTAGCTCTACGAAAATTAAAGAACAGACTTGAATGGAATATAAACATTATTCATAAAGGATTGTAAGATATAATGTATTGTTTTATACTCAGCTGTTAATTATAATTCAAGGTAATAAATCTTTAGCAGTAAGAGGTTGTATAGACTTGTTATATAATAACAAATAAAATCAGTAACACCTTGTCCAAGTTCTACTGGAATCCTCAAGCAAAGGGAAAGACCAGCTATTATGACTTTTATACATGGAGAAGAAAACATATCTTTGCAGAGCAATGTGCCCCAACTGCTCAAATTCAGTTTCTGAAATAATTGGGCCCTAAATCTACAAAACACTTATACATTGAAGTTTTATCATTTGCAAGTTAAACAAATGTTAAAGAAATTCTTATACTTCAGTTACAGAATCACACTCTGCTGTTTTGTTCTTGTGCTTATAAAGGCACAGATAATTTTTTTCATATGTAAACACCATGTAAAACAGTCAAATTCTACTCTGGGGTGTCTATGCATGTTTATTTTCTGCTGGTGAAAACAGTGTGGAAAGCGTATAAATGTCAGGAGGGCCTCTAGGAAACACACTGAAGTCACAGGCATAAGGGTCAGTCAAAAATCACAGAACCACAGAATCCCAGAATGGTTTGGGTTGGAAGGGACCTCAAAGCTCATCCAGTGCCACCCCCTGCCATGGGCAGGGACACCTTCCACCAGCTCAGGCTGCTCCAAGCCCTGTCCAACCTGGCCTTGGACACTTCCAGGTATGGGGCAGTCACAGCTTTTCTGGGCACCCTGTGCCAGGTCCTGCCCACCCTCACCGAGAATGGGTGATCAGAAATATGTGCTTAGATGGTAATGGATGTGTTGGGTTCAAACATAAATGTAGTTTCACTGCTCATAAACCTGCAGGTCTTGCAGCCTTGTGTTGCATAATCCTGAATCCTGAATCCATAGCTCAAGGGTGAAATTTTGTCCTTTATGCCATTGATTTCCATGAGCTTGTAGTTTCTCCAAAGATGAATAATGTTGGAGCAAAACGGTGGTTAAGCAGTGAAGTGTCATCACAAAGAGGCTTTGCATACAAAGGTCAAATAAGAATATGTCACCCCTCTTTGATTAATGGTCTGTGGTGTTAGTACATATTGATTGCATTTAAGAGCCTGTGTGGAAGAGACAATTTATCAACAACTGCCCAAGAAATAAGGTTCATCTGAAAGCAGATGCCAACAGGTGCCGTTGCAGTGAATGCAGCTGGAGAAAGGGGAGATGGCAGAAGTGATTTAGTCATTTTGTAGAGACTGATTGTAAGCACTGGCAGAGGCACCACAAAGGCAACAGCTGCCATCTGCTCTGCTCTGCCTGTGGCATCAGTGACAGCACTGGGACTGTCCAACATTTATCCAGTTTACAACCCAAATCCAAATCAATGTGGTCCTCAGCTTTGGCATTTGAATGAATAATACTCCCTTAAAATGTTGTAGATAAGAACAGAATACTCACACCACCCAAATGCTTTTTTGAAGTCTTTTAAGCAATTTGTCACTCATTTAAATTTTACTTATGATAATAAAAGCTTACTGTTCTGGAGCTGATGTACAAGAATGATCTGCACTCATCAGATTTTGTGTTTCTCATTAAACTGTATCAACTTCAAATTTAGGATTTTCTTGGTATAAGGTTTGCTGGTGTAGGTAAATATTGTGTATCACAGTCAAGTAGGGAGACCCCAGATCTTTGTTTACAGAGGGCAAAGCCATGCTGGTAAAACAGTGGTAGAATATTTTCTCCCCATTCCAACAATTCTGCAATTCCGTGCTAGTAAGGATGTAACTCAAGTGAAAATTTTTGTCCATATTGTGTAATGGAAATAAGGAACTTTAAACACTTCTCTTTGCAGAGAGTCAGCTAAAATCTCCTGTTCTGTTGCTACAGAGAGTTCTGCTGTTCTTAAAGGGGTCCAGAAAGGGGTGTGGGCAGCATCTTCAGCTTATACTTGTCTTTTAATGAAGAGTTTTCCAACATTTATTTACATTTACTTAAATGTGGTCATTACTATTTTCAAAAGAAAACTCTCACAGTCTTTCTGTTCTACAACCCCCTGGTATTTCACAGCTCCAGCACTGATGTATTGGGCATTGCTGTTTGGAAGAAGTTTTAAAAATAAACGAAGCTGCATGGGGATGAAATGAGGGCTGTCTGAGTGGAAGGGCAGTCTGTGAACACGTGTGTGCAGGTGGTCTGTGCCCAGACAGGTCACCTGCACATGTCACTTCCCATCTAGTCAAGTCATTCTAGGATAGCTTTGGGTTTTTACTATAAGGTTTGTTAAAAGTGAGGTTTTTATGCCAGTAATTCCATCTTTGTGGTCATTTCAGCTTATTTTATTAACTTAAGCTCTTCCTTTGCAAAACAATTGTTCACATGAGCAGATGCAGTGAGATTTTGTACTTTTTGGACTGACTGGTCCAATTTGGTATGTAATTTTGAAGTTTACTTCTGATGTTTGGGAGATATAAATACCTGTAGGTAGATGCCACTTCTCTGATATTTTAGGATAGAATTTGGGAAAGGGAATCACACTTTGCAGCTTGCTACAATAATAAATGTCACATCTCATTTACAGTTCCTCACATGACCAAAACTGTGCCCTGTAAACTGATTTCATAGCAGTAAGTTCAGTGAAAACAGCACTATGAAAGTTATTAATTGCTTTATTCTTCCACAGGAACAGTTGAATTCCTACTCAGTTTTGTCAAATACATCAACCAGTGATTGTCCACAAAAAAACAGTTCTCCAATATAAATTAGGCAGAAGCTGTATACATTTTTGAGTTTTACAAATGAAATACAAATGTGTCCACATACAAGCAATTCAAAGGGTCGTATATAAAGTTGTCCCTGATGTAGCTCAGTATTATTTTTTAAATGAACAATAGGGCATTGATTTGAAAACTGGCAACTTTAGGAAAGTGTTCATACTTATTCCACAAAACAAATAGCAGCACAGTTTGAAAGTGAAGCCACAATCTCATGTCTTCATAAAAACTACAAATTCATTAACTATTCTGTGTATTGTCTCTTTTAAATATTTTCTGGAGCCAGCTGAGGAAGACAGAGACTCACAGTGATAAGACATTGAATTTCTATTAATTACTAAAACTGGTTTGTGTGTTTGTCTCATGAATTAAACATTTTTACTTAGATCTTGATTATTTTCTACCTTTCATTACTAATGTCCTATCAAATCATTTTCAAAAATAACTAGACTGATAAACATTTAAAGTCAAGAAGGTGTATTTATTTATTTATGATTTTTTTGAGCACAGAGGTAATGAGAATACTGACAAATTTAATGTTTAATTGACAAGTTACTTTGAATTTCAGAATATACAAGTATTTAAAACAACAATTTACTCCGAAGTGTTTTGGCATAGCAAAGAAGAATGAATCATGCATAAATATTAATAATGTTTCAGATCTGTCAGTTTTGCTTTATCTGCTGCTCTAGAGTTTCACGTTGGGATAGATTGGATTTGGTTTAATTTCAAAGTGTCTCCTTTGAAGTAATGAATCATGTCTACATGTACCAATATCTATTCTCATGTTGTGATCAAAGCCTGAGGAACCTGGGCTCGTGGAAGGTGCCCTTGCCCATGGCAGGGTGTTGGACTGAGTGGCCTTTGGAGGTCCCTTCCAACCCCAAACATTCTGTGATTCTGTAGCACATCACACAATAAAGTCTTGCAGTGATATTTACCCAAGGATTCCTAAATAGTGAATGGCAGATTTTGGGTTTATTCAGCCCCACTTCATGATTAGGGCATGATGGTGATGATCATATAGTCAAAACCAGTTTGCTCACTAAATACTGTCCCATAACCACATTGGAAAGATATGTGCAAATGTCAACAAAATTATGAATTCTCTGAGTAATAGAGACCAGATGTATTCCATTGGGAATTTCTTTTTTGGTTATAAATAATTTAATAATTCAGAAGTTTATCACAAAAAATCAGTCCATTTAACAAGCCACTGAATAAGCCAAAATAATTGCATGGATTATACATTTCGCACAAGAAAATCAATATTGAAAAGCTTAGACTAGGGCAGTAGATGGCAAGGGAACTGGAATTTGTTTGAGTCACTCAAGAGCTGCTTCTGGACATCTCAGATTACAGGATTTTGCAATATGCCAAGAGTTTGATTTATTCACTATCCACTGTTATAGATATTCATATTCAGAATTTTTTTATTAATGTAAAATGTGAATTCTTCTCTGACAGAGAGTGGTGTTTGACTGTTTCACGATGATATTGTCTAAATATGACTATAGTATAGATATAACATTGGAGAAACTGCTCAGTTATCTTCTATGCAGGGGAAAGGCTCATCAAGTGGCACAAGCAGGAGGGCAATGAAATGGGAAATGATTGGATATTGAATATAAGAATTTGGATAGCTCTTGTCCAAGATGGCAGGTCAGCTTGGTATTTCAACTCCTCACTTATACTGTGGGTAATAAGAGAAAATAATGGGAAACATTTTGGGGAGTTCACAATGAAGAAAAACTTCTGAATTCAGAAGAATTTTGGATTTTCATTTTATTAATTAAATTATACCTTCTCTATATCTCTCCTCGTCCCCCTGCCAAGCTGAAGTTACAGTACAAAATATATTTATTTTTCATACGTGCAGTGTTAGGGTCACACTCCAGCTTCACTTTCTCCAAAAGAGGCAATAGATTATTTACACTGCACGTCATCACAGATTGTGTTTAATAATGACAACTGTGGTACTTTTGATTGGAATCTGAAAGGAGGAGGGTTCATAAGGGAAACAATTCTGAATTGCTCTCCACAGATGAGGGCTCTAGAGCTCAGGAAGTGCCACAGGGCTGTGAGGAGACACTGCTGTGGGAGTTGGTTCAGCTACCTCTGGTCCACAGCTGGATTTCAAATGAAATCCCCCTGACGCCAAAAAAAAAAAAAAAATCAGATTTAGCTGATGGTGAAGAGAGTATTTTTGCACCTCAAAGCACAAACACAAAGAATCAAGTCCTAAATAACAACCAAAAACTTCTAAACCTGCAAAGCCGATACAAGTTTAAGGATGGGAGACTGAATTGAGTAGGGTTTTTTCCTTGTTACTTGGCTTAGCAGGGCTTTTGCTTTGAATTCTGTTCAAAGAGAGCAGCTTGTGGAGAATGGGCATCCCATCTGCACACAGTGCTGATGTATCAATTGCAAGTGGGCACAGAAGTACAGCAGTGCATTTATGATGTGACCTTTTAAAATTTAGTTTATCTCTAGCCATATTATAATACTCCAATAAGTGTAAATTATCAGACTCATTGCCAAATATTCTTCCAGAAGAGTTTCAGTCTTTGTTATTTTATCCTACCCCTCAAACAGTGCAGAATGTTCCCAAGTTCTAAATTCTAATTTTGTCTCCTTCTGATGTTACCTTCTGAAAAAAAATTCCTATTTATGTTAAGCACAAGGTTAACAGTAGCTTTGATGTGTGTACTCTAAGTCATGTTGCATGAATACAGCCTGCCTGCAGTGTTTAAGGATGACAGCGTTTCATTACAAGGCCTTTGAAGCTCCTGAGGTACCACAAATGGCTGTTATTGAAAATTTTCCTTGATTATAATTTTTACTGCCAGAATTTTAAGCCATACAATATCAGCTTTCTTTCGACTACACTTTTTAGTTCCTTTTATGGTAAAGCTTAATACAGTGACCATATGGAGAAGCTGAAAGGCTGCCAAATGTTTAAATGACAAGATTATAAATATACAGACAGCATGGGGATTTTTCCCCCCTTAATATATAGTCCTGTTGGTTTGAGCCAAAGCAGACAATAAATCAGAAGGTATTTGCCACTAACTTCACAGATTTGTAGGATGTAGAGGGTATCAGTCTGGTGGAAGGGAAGAGCTGCACAGAGTTTATAGAAGTGTGAGGGAATGCTCAGCTAATACCATGGAGGACACCTATGACAGCCAAAGAACAAGTTAGTCTTTAAGTTCTGCCTTACAAGTTCCTACCAAAACTCAGTGGTAGGGGCGTCCCTTCCTCCTCAGCTTTGGTCCTCAGCTCAGGCTGTCCTCATTGGCTGACCTGCTCCTTCTGCTTTGCCTTTTTTTGCTGCAAGGGAGAAACACACTCTGTGGGACTGGAAACAGAGACTTCCCCACTGTGCTTCGTGCTCCCTGAGCAGCAATCCCTCACACTCAGGGGCTCTCTTGCAGCTATTGTTATCTTCCCAGAGCACGTGAGGAGACACGGCTCATGCCTGTTTCACTGCTTGGACACTCCAGCACTTTGTTTAGGTAGGAATTAAATTGTTTGTATGAGTGTCAGACAGAGCAAGGCAGAGCAGGGTATCTTGTGTGTGGAGAGACAGATACTACCTAGGAAAGCTGTTTTTCTTTTGCACTAATTGCAGCAGGAGAGATTTAAAACTTAGACACAAAAGGTTCATATGCTATGATCCTGTATTTGCCACCTGCTCGCTTAATGCATTATGATATTTTTCATTGTCCAGATCTTATGTTTACTAGAAAACTTGTGAATGGAAAGACCTTGTCTTTTACCAGTAGGTAGAATTAAAAGTATGTAAAGTTTTGTGTTTCTGTTTTCTCCCAGAAGCAAATGCTCTTTCTCAGCCATTCACTAACCCACATCAGAAATAGAGCTATGGCAGAATCAGCACTCCTAAAAATAAAAATAATTTTGATTATTTGCCAACAGATGGCTAGAAACACCAACAGTTTCTCTTACAATCATCACTTATCCCTTTGGCTGCCAATACTGCACTGCACACATCTTTGTTGCTATACGCCGAAAATATCAACTGAAAGGACTTGGAATGTCAGCCCTTACCTGCTGCACTCTGCAAGTGAAGTACCAGCTGGGATGTTTGAGGAAAAAAGAATAGCTTTGGGCTTAAACCATTTGGTTTGGGCTCTGGGGACTTGTTTTAAAAGCAGGGTTCTGCCATAGATTTCCTGTGTGACCTTGTACAAATAACACTCTCACAATCGCAGCTGCCCATCTGTTAACACAGGAATGATAATTATGATAGTAATGAATTTCACTTTGTAACAGTTCTTAAGTTAAAGACCCTCAGTCAGAAGTGCAGTTCAAACTGTAGCCCTGAAGACAGATCCCATTTGAGAGCTGGTGGTGGAGGACAAGGTGGTTTCCATGGTGTGACTCTCTCCCTTACACCAACTGCTGAAGAGTGACAAGAATACAGGAACCTTAAAGCTGAACTCAAACTATTCTATTATTCTATTATTATTTTTTCAGAAGTCCCACTCTGGCCATCCCTGTCCCCTCTCTTGGCAAGGTGATTGTACTGCTGCCTCCCTTTGGAGACTCAGTATTCCTTTCCCTTTGGTTAGTTCACCCCAGCTGTTATTGTCACTTTTTCCTCTGGCCTTTCCTTGCTTCTGGGTGACCGTGAGAATTGCCTGTTTCTAGAGCTGCAGCTTTTCACATAACAAGATGAACTTTTTTTAGCTGTTTAATGCATCTGAGCACTTTTGGGTGATGTGCAGCCTTTGTTACAAGAGCTGCTGTTCCATGGGACCAGGAGGACCACGATGGTAGAGAAAAGGACACATGCGGTCATTGCTAATAAGTGAATATTCTACACATGTGCAGCAAAACACAGCCTGTAAATGGTTAATTACACAGGACACTCACCTGTTAATTTGCCTGAGTTGAACTGTCACTGGCCAGATGTTCTATTTAGTGTGAGACAGGCTCTTGACTGTCCTTTCCCTGTTCCCAGGGGGAATCTGTCTTGTACAGTCTAGCCTGCGCTGCCTATGGTTCATTCTCATGACCTGTGCATGCACATGGTGAGTGCACCCTCTGCTTACCAGGCTATGTGCAACTGCCATGCAATGAAACCATCCTCGTTTCAAGTCCCCTCTTCCCACTTCCCTACAAAAGGTTTCCATTGCAAACATTGTTTTTGTTGTCTAAGGAGAGCTTTGGCAGTGTCACAGCATTTTCATCTGTGCTTATCCCTGAGGTGCCTCTGTGGGAGTCATGGGTCTGGCAGCCAGGAGCAGGAGGCAGATGGTAATCATGCCACTCATTCAAAAGTTCTTTAAAACTGAGTAATCCTGGAGAAGCATAAGGAAGGGAGGTGGGCAGTGCAGTGGTTCTGGGCATGTTCTGGTTTTCAGAAGTGGTGCACAGGTGAAATCACAGCTTGTAGAGATGTCCAAGGACATGATGTGATGTCCTCCATTGAAATGTATTGTATGGAGCATAGAGACTTTCTCACTGTCCTCTAAATATGCTTTTGTGTGGTTGGTGCTGTACTACCATTTTATCTTCCTTTTGAGTACGTAACTGAACAAAAAGTCATCCTTAGCTAAGTGTTTGCCTGCTGGATTTTAAATAGACTGGAGTTCAACTGGGTTTTGGTTCACAAGTCAGTTAGCACTTCAGGGGGAAACTGTCTGCATATATTTGCATCTCCTGAGTTTTGCTTCAAGTTCCAGATTCAAACAAAACTGAAAGCTCAAAGGAGAACCCAGGCTGAACTGCCAGCATAGTCTGACTTGGGGTTGGAACTATGCAAAATCTCTATATTTAGTTTGGTTTCAAATAGCTACCATAAATCCTCATGCGGATCCCTGGAGGTGTTTTAAAGTTCACTCAGTACTTACCCCAAGTTCCCCTGAAATATTTGGTAATTTCAAAGTTTTCTATATGGTCTGCCAAAATTTTAGGTTTATAAGAAAACCTGGTATAAGCATTTCCTTCTCTCCCTGCCCCCCAGATCATTCCCCTCAAGCAACACACATTTTGCTCAGAGAGAGTGTGAGTTGTATCTTTCTTTTAAAGACAGATGTGGAGTGAAACCCTGAGAGACTACCGCCACAGTCCCTCCTCCCCCTCCTACACCAGTTCTCATTGATTTCAACAATATTTTCTTAAGTAATAACTGGCTCTGACCTTGGCACGTAGTCCTGTGGAAGCTTTTGTCTGGATCTCTTTACAGGAAATTATCACAAAATAGACTGTGATGTGAATAACCGTGGAATGTTTTCCTTGAGCTGGGCTTGCCACATGCAGAGCTATAGCAAGGCACATATGTTACTAAAAATAATAGCCTAAAACTATTCCAGTGTCATTTGTTCATTATTAAGTCTATTACCTCTGAAATGAGGCTCCATTGCTCAGTCCTTTCTCATTGTGCACAGAGCAGTTTATTAATGGTCCCTTTGTTCAAGAAGGATGACACAGGCTGAGTGGAAGACTTGAAGCTGCTCAGCAGCTATGAAGCAGCTACTTGGTGCTGTTTAATATCTTAAATGACTCCATGCCCATAAATCAGCCAGCCGTAAATTATGTTTAATGCTGAAAAATAACCACCAACCAAACAGAACTTTAACCTGTAAATGTTAATTTTGTTTGTTAATACTCAGTGGCTCCAGCAGAGCTGAGAGGCTGCACAAGCTATTATTCATTTTTACTCCATTCTAACCCTTTTAAGGAAAGCCTCCCCTCGATCTTCCTGAAAAAGGGCACCACTGCAAGGCACCCACCACTGAACAGAGCAGATTTTACCCCCAAGGGTGGATGTAGGAGAGGACTCTCGACTGCAGGATGGAGACAAGGGCAGAGAGGAGCAGAATGTGCCTGGCAGGGAGTCTCTCCTTACTGTCATGTACAGCTGAATGGGACAGGATCCTACTCTGCTTTGGTGATGCACAAATCGTTTTGCAAAGCAAATCCTGTACATCTGATGCTCATTTAAGTGCCTCATTTTTATTTAAATCAGTGAGTCGATTCAAAACATTCAAGTACATCTCGTTAGGTGTCTATTTACCTTTAAGACTCTGCTATTGAAATCCTTACATCACAGAGTCATAGAATAGCTTATACTGGAAGACACATCTGAGTTCATCGGGCTCCAACCACTCTGTCTTGGAATGCCAATTATATGGTCCAGAATAGTTTCTGCAACTAACTCCAGAAATCAATCTCTTCTTGAGTAAAATAATTCTCACTATGAATCCTGTCTTCCTTTGTTCTTTCCAGGCAATATAAAAAAAGCCAGCTCGAGATTAAATCTATTTTGCATTTGATTCTATTTTATTACTTTGTCCCTACATTTCACTAAGTATAAATGTTTGGATATGAAGTTGGTTAAAAGATGGTAAAAACCTGTAGTAAACTTTGCAATTAAATATTTTATCCACATTTGAGAAATGTAAAACAGTAAAAAACGCTGCATGCGTTTATTTCTATGTTGGCAAAGTATCAGTGCGTTGGGAAAAGAGTTTTTTCCTCTTTCTTCACTGATGATTGGCTAAAGGTCCAAAATGTGAAGGTGAGGTCTGTCCCTTGTTGAGCCATAAACTGAATTATCTGTATGCTCTCTTAGTCAGCCCAATTTTTTGTGACAAAAAAATGACAATATATGAACTAAAGGAGGCATTTTAATTCTGAAAGTTCAAGTATTTACATAAAGAAGAGATTTATGAGTATAGTTCCATTCTCTTTCATAAGATAAAATGATGCTGAAATAAATATTGGCCTTGATCTCAGCTGCTGTCCTGCAACAAGCAAAATGCATTCATATTTCTCTTTTCTAAAATATGCCAGTTCAAAAAATATGACAAAAGAAAAACTGTGCTGACAATGAAGTGTAAGTGGGTAACAAATGTTAACATTCTACCTATCAAGCTCTTACAACAGAAGACAGCATGCAGAATGGTAATTAACACCCACTCGTCACATTCTTCTAGATTAAAAAACAGGCCCTAGCCTCAGTATTTACCTTTGCAAATATAATCTCATCAATTAATCTAATTCAGAAGAGAATGAGGTTTTTATTTTCGCTTACTTAAGCCAGGTTTCCTTCTCATTAGGCTGGTTTTCCCTTTTACTACACAAGAATCCATATCTCACTTAGAGGTGCAAATTCCTTGACCTTTCAGTGCACTCAGTTAAGTCCCCAGAAAAACAGAGGAGCTTTCACAGACGTAGGAATTCTGAGCGCAGGGTTTGTGACGTATGATAAAGCTGAATTTGGCTTCTGCAGAAACGCGTTAGTGGCATATAAAAAATGTAACCATGGAAGTGGCAAAGCTTTCCATTCCAGGCCCCAAATGCCACGTCCCTGCATTGCTAACAGAGCTAACAGATCAATAGCTGCTTTCAGCCAGAGACCACAACTTCACCTCCCCTTCTGAAGCAAATGTCATGCAACTTTTTTTATTCAGATCACTAAAAATAAATATTTAGTTAGTTTTTCAAAATGCCTAAGTTACCTAATAACATGATTGCTTGGCTGCCTAATTTACAAGAAGTTACTTGCTTCACCAGCAGATAAGTATAGATTAAAGTTTTATCTGTGTGTATATAAAAAGAGGATGTGTGTGTTTTAGACTTTAAGAATATAAAACTGTACCCAAAGCAAAGCCTTTATTCGTTTTAATTATTTTATTTTTTAATTTTTGTTTTTCAATCCTATTCCTTTAAGAGACTTCAGGTTTGATGATTTCTGCTGTGCTCTGACACTTTGTATCATATCTGGTTTTATTAGCTGGGCAATCACTTTCCTTTAATACACAGTTCACTTACATTGGGCAGCAGCACTCCTCGCAAACATCCTCTCAGTTAACAACATTTTCTTGGTGTTCTCATGCAAGTATCTCCATGCACTATCTCCCTAAGACTTTAGCAGGTGCAAATATTATGGTTTTGTTTGTGAATATTTTATAAATATAGCCAAAATATGCCTTCCATTTGAGTCTGATAGTGAAAGCATCTTAGTAAATCTAATTTTTCCTGGAATTGCTGGTTCTTGGCCAGGAGGTATTAGTTGAAAACTGGTAGAAGCAGATGTAACAAGGCAATGAAGGTGATCATTAATGCTATTATATACATTGGATGGAGCAAAAATGAAACTTTCAATTTCCACACCATTAGGAGCCTGGGGAAGTATAAAAATGCAGTTTGCAATCTTCCTTCAGGTAAATGATTGCTGCTCTCAAACCCTTGAACAGTTTTAACAAACGATCACTGGCTGGTTTCCACTGTTGAACTGTGCCTTCAGAAAAACTGCACTATTTAAATACATAAACACAGACTCTTGATGAAACCATTTTCTATATCCCTTCCATGTCCTGGAAAACATGTAGTTGAATATGACTGCAAAATTGAGCTGATACCAAGGTTCTCTAATCTCTCTCTTCTGCTGAATTTATAGATGTGCTCATGCTGATTTATTACTGAAATTTCTTTTCCTAAAAGCAATGATATCAGGGAGCTAGAATGACACATGAAATGTAGTCCAAGGTAAATTAAAGTACTTAAGCACAGCAGTTATCATCTGATTATAACTAAGTGCATTAGACAGCTCAGTATCCTTGCAAACACTCAATATATTAAGACGATCAGTCATCAGCACAGTTCTCCTCGCCTTGCTGCTGTTATGAATCACTTTTATAAGAAAATGAGCTCTTGATTCCTATCTAGGTGGGGAGAGTTAAAGAAAAAAAAAAAAGGAAAAAGGAATTGTTGATGCTTTTATACCAAGACACCCATTTCTTGATTTCTCCACTGAATTGGTGCTGCACTAATGGGGAATAACGAGGCATTAACGTAACCTTTGTGAGTCTGAAGGTGTGACACAGATATTGTGACAAACAGTGGGGCCAGACAGTCTGCCGTTGGGAAATCAACAACTGCAATGGGGTTTTGGACCTGTCAGGAAGAATGAAGATCTTGTTCATAACCAAATGATAAGATAGCAAGATGTTACTCAAAAGAATAAAATCACGTGGTTATGTCAATAGGCATTGGAACTCCATTCTAAGTGAGCATCTGGCACCTAAAGACAGTAAAGAAACTTCCGAAAACATACCAGTTCCTGTCCTTTCCAATATTGTCCACTAATACAGCTATTCTGATTTGGTTTCCAAATACATAAATCCCAGCAAAGAGAAAACAACAAAAATGCTACAATAACAACACACCTTCAGAAACTCCAGAAGCTGTAGTTTGAAGGGATCTGATGCCACTCAAGTAAGTTTCACGCTTATTGAACTTTCCAAAAGACAGGAAAATAGACTGGGGATTTCTAGTTTGTTGCTGAAGTTTCAAAGTTCATACTATTTGTTGCAATAAAGTTGTAGATACTCTGGAATACAAGAAAGATTGAGTCATCAGAGTTACTCTCTTTGCTCCATGGCTTCAAGGAAGCAGCTGAAGGGCTGACCTTGCCCTTGGTCTACATTTACCCAAGGAACAGAGCAGCCAGCATCAATGGTTAAAATCATTTCATTAGCTGGAAACTTTGCACTGAAGGAGGAGAGATCTGAAGGACATAAAATCAAACTTGGAGTCTGAAAAGGATATTTAACATTATGTAAATATAGTCTAAAGTATATATAAGTTTACTTCAGTGTGTATATATATATGTATATATATACACACATCTCACTCTCTCTCATGGCTAGGCTTCGTGAACGAAGACTTGGGAAGGGCTCTACCCATGCTTGCTGCAAGTGGGTGAATCCTTTGAGCCTGCACAGTGGATTTTTTAGGTGAGGCGCAGTGTGCGTGGAACTGGCCCCACCCTTTAGTCCTAAAGTTCATCTGCCAGAGCCTAGCAAGCTTGGATGGTGGCAGCGAAGTCCTCAGGATGCAGGTTTAGTTAGAGTATCCTTCTCCTAGATGGATGGCCTTACAAGGCTAAGCGAGCTCCATCTGCCCGGGTTTGGAGTTGGAGTTGTCCTTCTCCTAGGATGGTTGCCGGGAGGCCGGTGAGCCCATCCTGCCCGTGGCCACACTTTGTCTGACCCTTCAGTTGAGATCTGACTAGTTGCAGATATATTGTTGCAGCAACAGAGAAAGGGAGAAATTGTCACTCAGCATATAAACAACCCTTTCAATTTATATTCTGGAATGACGATTCTAAGAAAGAAACAAGATTCCTCCTCTCAGGAAATCCCAGTTAGAGGTGAAACATGTACAGACAGAGGATGACCAAGGAGCTGTTTGTATCAAAGCACACACACTGCATCTGATATGCCAAACTGACCAAGCACTCACATTTTTCTTCAATATTAATCCCACAAATAACACCTTCCCTATTAATAAACAACCATATTGAAGCAGAACCAAAACTAAACCATTCACAAATGAACATTAAGCTTCAGTATTGGCTATTCCTTGTCAGAGACCACAGAATCCCAGAATGGTTTGGATTGGAAGGGACCTTAATGCCCATCCCGTTCCACTCCCTGCCATGGGCAGGGACACCTTCCACCTGCCCAGGTTGCTCCAAGCCCCATCCAACCTGGCCTTGGACACTCCCAGGGATGGGGCAGCCACAGCTTCTCTGGGCACCGTGTGCCAGGCCTGCCCACTCTCACAGGGAACAATTTATTTCTAATATCTAAATGTACATCTGCCTTCTGTCAGCAGTGATTAGTTACCCCGTGTTAGGAATTAAGGTGGTGTCCCACCATAGCTTGTCGTGTCGGAAAAAAACACGTGTGCTCTCTCTCAACATGTTTGAATAATGTTTCTGTTCTGGGATGGATTTGTATGGTAGATGGCTTTCTAAAAAGTACAAGGTGACATATTTTTAAACTAATTATTTCCTGTTGGATGTAAAACTTTAGGTTTCCTGTTGCGTTTGCTTTTTAAGATGAAGTTCGATAGAAAATGTATACCTTTTATTGAGTTAATTACTAGTTCAGAGTATGCGCAGGAGTGTTGGCTGTGAAGCAGAACAGGCTGTCCACTGGGTGTTTGGAACAGAATTCCAGTTTTATAAAAACTCTTCTTTCCTTACTGATAGTTCATCACAGATGAGCTGACCTGATATGACACTGATATTGCCTTCCTTCAGCTTCTGAGAAAAAAAGCCTCAGTAACAGAGCCATCAGAAAACTTCAAAAAGTAAGTCAGGTTTGCCTGACACAGGAGTATGTTTACAAGTCTCTTATCAATAATTTAAACTTGATTTGTCAGAATAGAAGAGGGATATATAAGCTGTTGTGCATTTTCATTATATATTTGCTAATCCACAGCCAGGCTGCCAAACAGATTTAAAACATATTTCCATTTCTGAAGGAAAGTTGCCTCAAACTTTCAAGGTCCAAGGATTTTGTGGATGTGTCTGTGTTAACTTATGCTGAACAACACATTGATAGGGAGACTAAAATGTTCATTGTTTTTTGATGGCTGCAATAGGCTCCGTTGTTGTTTTCCTGCTGTATGGAAGCACCTGGGAACAGACAAAAGCAAATCTGTGGCAGCCAGAGCTCTCACTGTACAGTTTAATCTGTCTGACATTGGAGAATGCTTCCAGAAAAAGTTCTCTGCAGGCTGCTTTTGAATTCTGCATCTTTTTTTTTCAGTGAATCCCACCGAAATCACTTGTTAAGGAAACTCCAAGGGTTGTGTCGTAGTTCCTCTGTACACAGAAATGATGAGTCATAAGTAATATGTCTGTCAAAGCCATGGGTAGAGCTAAATCAGCTGTGTAGCCTGGATGGCCATGAAAGGAGCAAGGGGGAAAATTTCAAAAGGTGTGTTTTCTGGCTTTATTTTCAAGGAATAAAGAGTATGTGAATGAAATTCCTGCTCCCAGATGTGTATTGAAGCCTGATCCAGATGGACTGCACAGCTGGAAACTAGCACAACTCTATTTGAATTTCTGCAGTGTCCAGTACTATGCCCAGCGAACTTATTTCTGCTTTAAAGACAGTAAGAATTGATTTCAACTCTTTTTTTCCCTCTGATATTATTACAGGAGAGAAAAATCATTCCAATGACAAGCTCAGCAGACATTACGCTCCTCGCTAGTGAAGACATGGGAGCATGGGACGTTTTTACTTCCCTGTGAGGGTGGGCAGGCCCTGGCACAGGTGCCCAGAGAAGCTGTGGCTGCCCCATCCCTGGAAGTGTCGGGGGCTTGGAGCAACCTGGGCAGGTGGAAGGTGTCCCTGCCCATGGCAGGGAGTGGAACAGGATGGGCTTTAAGATTCCTTCCCACCCAAACCATTCTGGGATTCTATGATTCTCTATTATCATAGAATCATAGACTCATAGAATTGATTGGGTTGGAAAAGACCTCAGAGATCATCAAGCCCAACCCTTGGTCCAGCTTCAGTCAGTTTACTAGATCATGGCACTCAGTGCCACGTCCAATCTCAGTTTAAAAACCTCCAGGGACGGTGAATCTACCACCTCTCTGGGCAAGCCATTCCAATGCCTGATTACTCTCTCTGTAAAGAATTTTTTTTCTAATATCCAACTTAAATTTCCCCTGGCAGAGCTTAAGCCCGTG
This sequence comes from Grallaria varia, assembly GCA_013396735.1. Taxonomy (NCBI): domain Eukaryota; kingdom Metazoa; phylum Chordata; class Aves; order Passeriformes; family Formicariidae; genus Grallaria; species Grallaria varia. Next base: position 38,749 of record VWZG01008145.1, read on the forward strand.
CCCCCTTGTCCTATTGGTGACTGCCTGGGAGAAGAGACCAGCCCCACCTGGCTATAACCTCCCTTCAGACAGTTACAGAGAGTGAGGAGGTCACCTCTAAGCCTCCTCTTCTCCAGACTAAACACCCCCAGCTCCCTCAGCCTCTCCCCATAGGACTTGTGTTCTAGTCCCTTCACCAGCCTCGTTGCTCTTCTCTGGACCTGCTTCAGCACCTCAATATCTTTCTTGAACTGAGGGGCCCAGAACTGAACACAAT